>KZ508873.1:0-16595 GCA_002844005.1 Limosa lapponica baueri | reverse complement strand
TTTTTTTTCCTGGTCTCTGGAGGAGAGATGCAGTTTGTGATGAGTTTACGAGTTTTTGGAGAGACTCTGGTTGCAAGATGTACATTATTTTGGTGACAGATTTACTTTTGTAATGCATAGTATGTCTAGAACATGCAATGGGCAGACTTTGTACATTTCTTTTTACACTAGTATGTTTAAAAGGTTTATTTTTCCTGTCAAATTTAGCTATGCTTTCAAAAGCGCAAACACTTCTTGATAGGACAGCAGACATACTTGTAAGAAACTCCAAATTGTTTCCTTCGCCCACTCCCCATTTTAGATCATCTTTCACATGGGAACAGCTTCCCTCCTCCTCACTCACCTCCTCCTCCAAAAAATTTCTGACATCTGTTCCTCTACCTCTCTAGCAGCCACTCTCCCCTTATCATTTGCCTTTTATTTTATGGTACCCACTTGTGCACTTCAACTCTGTGCACTCTGGGGTACGAGCTGCTATGTGTGTTGCACTTCTAACCCTTTGTAAAGCATCTTAAATGTTATAGACATTTACGGCACAATATAAATGATAATGTAGTTAGACTGGAAAGGCAATTCCCCAGTTAACACCTCCCACATGTGGTGATTAAGTACTAGGCTCAAAAGCGTACAGCAAACCCAGTGCAGACACATTTCTAGAAAGAGACTGCAAATTCCTAGCTCCAGATGGTCTGCAGTTGGTGAATAATTACATGGATTGTTTGGTGCTTTGCTAATCAATCATGACAGCAACAAGGAGAAAAAGCATGTCTGGGTAAAGGAAAACGTCCTTTGGATAAACCCCAAGTTATCATTTTGTGCATTTGATCTGCTCATCAAACATCATCTTTTTTTTCCCTTTTCTGGTCTTACACTCTTCTTGATTGTTTAAGAATAAATCCAGAAGAAGCAGTTGGGTTTTTTCCCTATAAAATACACAAGAGGAGAGGCTGAGTAGCAACAACATGAGTGCAAAGCTGCATTGTATTTCACAGACTGCAAAAATTATAAATGGGAGAGGAAGGGACAGAGAATGCAGAGAATTAATCTCCTGCATTAGGTTCTGGAGACCATGAAGCCTTCTCCAACTATTTCTGTAATATCAGCATAAAACCTGCAATTTAGGATGTAGAAAACAATGATTGGAAGGGAGAATGCCAATCTCCAAATTTCTTCCTCGCAGCATGAAAACAGTTTGATTTTTAAAAACTAAAAGTAATTATCTAAATAAGACTATAATTCATGAATATAGGGTCAGCCTTAACTGAAACATATAGAACAGTCCAACATTACCTTGATTACATACTGACTAATTTAATTTGATTGCTTTGTGCATCAAAAGGAGAGAAACAGTACAATTAAATACATAAAAGATAGAAAGGGTGAATGGAGATAGGAAGTTTGGGGGTTTTATTTGGGGAGGAAAGGAAAAAAGGACTATAAAGTCCAGCTATCCTAAATGAATCTGTTGTTCTGAGTGCAGATATTTTCCTGGTTACTTGCACTTATGTACAGTATTTTGCAACCTACTATTTGCAAATGGCCCAGGAAAATGTTAGCTAGCCTACATTTTTTTTCAAAAGTAATAAGTCTTGAAGAAAAGAACTGCATGGCAGTAGACACAATAAAATGTAATAAGAATGATAAACTGTGAGGCTGTTGTTCAAAGTTTGGACATAAGAGCAGCAGAGAGCAGAGACACAATGTGCTGTATTTCAATCTGTCTAGATTTTCCATCAAATAAGCAAGGCTAGTTTACAATTACTGTATGCATGACTCAGAAAAATACAAGTGGGCAATATAGAAAGGCTGTGAAAGCAGTGAGGTAAGAAGTACAGAATAATGGATTTTAAGGATCTAAAATTACAGAAGATTTATCGATACTAAGGCTAACTACTGTTTGTCTCTCCGTATTACTTCATTAGAGTCATGTAGTGTATAACTAACCTGATCTTCTGAGGGAGGACAGTTGCCAAATGGTGGATACTGCACACTGATGACATTAATACTTCCTTCTAGTACCAGCCTAAGTAATTTGGAATGAGATCTACATAAATTATGTGCAGATCCTACTGATGCCAGTGCTTTTGCTGATGTTTTAGAAGATACGCCTGGAATACTGGCTAAGCTAACAAAGTATTGATCCATGTACAATGGGAAGAAAATTAGGTGATGAGTAAGCTTTTACCTGCTTTGCTTTTCTTCATTACCTTAAAATGTGTTGAAAAAAGTCTTAAATAGAACAGTCACTAATCTTTTATTGTTCAAATGACCAAAGTTGCAGTAAGTTGCTTTTCTGACATTCGTTTGCTTACAGACTGCTATATGGCCTGTTTCACTATGTGTCTTACTGGAAGAAGACTCACCTGTAAACAGCAGTTTTTAAGGTAGCATTTAAAGTAAGCACTGAGGGGCTCCCAAGAAACGCAAGAGAATTCAGGACTGGTCAACTCTGATTGAACAGTAAAATGGATTTGGCTGGGAACATTTCTGCTGGAATTTTAGAAGCCTTCTTGAGAGGATGCACTGTTGAAATGCAGACTACAGCACAGTACACCCCACCCTTCTGGTACAAAGCACAGTCATTCCCTGCTTTGTAAATCTCTTATTCTCTCTTCTTTATATCTTAAGCACCAAGATACCGAAGTTGCTCCTGTTTCTGCCTTTCAATATTTCTAACAAGCGCTTTTATTCTTTTCTATCTACAATATGCATAAAGCCTACACATCTCAGCTCTCTTTCTGTGACCAGGCTTAGTTTCCTACAATTTACTTCTCCAAGCCAGCATTGACAAAAAATTAAGCTTTTCACCTGTTGAACCTTTGTACTTTCCTAAATGTTTTAGGGTTTCTCATGCTCTTCTCTGTGAGAAGATACAGCTGAACTGGAAATCTACCTCCACTTCCCTTTGAATATCCTTGTGGTTGGATATAAAAATTTCCAGATAACCGAATTTATCTATTGTTCCTGCAATTGATCCCTAGGTGATGTTTCCTTGCATCCTATCTGTGGTAACTGAGTCAATATACAGGCATTTCATTCCCTCCCACATTAAGGTCCTTCATGTGGTTTTCACTCCTGGTTTTCACTAACTCCAGCATTTGCTGCCTATTATCTAGGACAGCAGCTCCCCTTGTTATCTCATCGGCACATCTGACTTGTTCCCGTCTGAGGCGTGGGGGGGTGGGACATGCCATTCCTTTTTAGTTTGCAAATCCTTTCAGAGCTTCTCTCAAAGCAAATCCTCTATACACGTTGAAAAATTCTGGGCAGCATATGTTAGTGTTTCACATGCTGTCTAATGAAACGGTTGCTTGCTGCTGTTCACAGATGTTCAGAGCTCAGTACTGACTTATCACGATGTGTTTATTGGCAGCTTGCACTTGGTAGTTTTATTCCATAACCCATTTGGGTCAACTGACTACTCCTCCATACCAATACCACCGACCTCTTCTGGACAGACATCACATAGATTTCTCTGCCTCTGGACAAGAAGCAATAGGCTGCTGAATATCTACCTTTTGACATTCTAAAAGCCAACAATTGATCTTCTGATTCAGGGTGTTCTTTGCTTCCTACATGTTCATCCTTCAGCATCACTTGGCTCTTAGTTATGATGCTATACCTATCTGTACAAATATCTTGGACATTCAATTTAGGTCTTAAATGAAGAATGAATGAACATGAAAGCAACAAAGTTCAACCAGATGCCTCTTTCATTCAGTAAACCAAGACGAGTAGTCATTTCCCATTACTACTTTTCGAGAGCTTATACATCCGACAGCCAAACTTTCACAGTTAGGTCCCCAGTTGCAAGGGTGATAGCTTTGCTTCATATTTAATGAATGTCTCTTCAAGCTGTTGATAGAACTCCTCAACTGCATCTTTGTCATCTGCTATCGTAGGAGTGTTAATCCGTATGATCGACATATTGACTGGATTTGCTAGAAAAAGAACTGCAATCATTTTATTGCTGATTGGATTACATCCAAGCATATACTTTGATCTCCTCTTGGATATGACAAACACAATGCAAGTTTCTTCTAATTTTTCTGAGCTTAAGCAGCACCCCAAGTAGCTGTTCATCATCCTAGAATGACACCTATTATTCCACTGCAGCACTGATTCTATATTTATCTATTTCAGATTTTTCCCATTCTTTTACCACAATAATGTGCTTTTTTTTTCCCCCACACTTTTCAAGTTCTTACATTAACACTTGGTCTGCAGAAGATTGGTGGTATAACCATCAGGCATTATCTTCCTAGATGCTTGGTAGGCCCACAAATACTCTATATGACCAAATGCTCTATATGAACCTCTGCTGAGCTGTAGTGTCTTGCATCCATAAACCCATAACCTTTACCTCAGACTTAGGAAATGTCAAAAAGAAAAACTATTTTGTTCTTCCTAATTTTTGCATTATAGTCGGCAATTATGATTGTTTATACACGGATGCTCACCCACAGTTTAAACAAATCATTATAATTTTTATTACCAGTAATTAAAATGCAACAGCAGTGTATTTCATTTCAGATGCACTTCATTCTTCTCAGAGTCTACATGCTTGTAGTTGCAGTATCATAAAAATCAATATGAAGTAAACAGAAATGCAAAAATATGAATGAGGATCAGTGAAGAACTCAGAGAAACCCCTTGGCTGGATCCTATCTCAGGAAAGTTTGAGTGAAATTGCAACATTGTCAAATCTTATAGAACTCAATTTGCATAGCCATGTTATTATACACTTTAGTATTTTTGTTAAATTGTGGGTTTGGGGTTTTTTAATTTCTCATGAGAATATGGAGAAGAGTCAGCTAGCAAAAGGAAGTCAGGATAACCATTTTATTTAGAATCTAAAGATTTTTTAACTTGGCTTGACGACAACTCATGTGTCCTCATTGTTTGGGAAGCCTATATAAAAGATACAGCGACCAAATACGTACTGCCAGCACGAAGTATGGTACTGACCTACATAGCCCCATGGCCATTATTTCATTTCTAGTGTGGACAACTGACTACGATCCATACTGGTATGAAATATTAGGGCTGCTGTATCTGCAGAAGCAGAGATGACAACTTTGTCTTTTTTTATTGCTATTGCAACTCATAACTGGTATATTCTGGTGCACCAGTAAGGAAAGATCTTTGTCTACCTTTACCCATGCAGATGCACTGTTCCTGACTCTAGCTGCACAAACCCTATGCAGGATGTAAGCGACACATTATGCTGGCCTTCTGAATAAAAGTCACTTTCTGCCCAGGGGAAATGCACACACTAGGCAAGTAAGCAATAACACAGAATCTTGATCAAAGTAAATAAGCACATTTGGGCTTTTCAAGCCATTCCTAAGAAAGCAAGGATGCTTTAGCTGTAGTGGTAGCAGGAGTTGGTGCAGAACATGTGGGTCCCTGTTTTGCCACACAGTTCTGGTGTGGCTTTAAGCAGTGACGGTATTACAGAGCTTAGGCTAGGCCAGAGCTCATGAGGTTATTAAGTCCATCTATCTGCCCTGAGGCAGGATCAGCTGCACCTCTGCCAAGGTTTGTCTAACTGCTCTTAAAAAACATTCAGTGACTGGGGCTCTAAAACCTCTAGGCAGTCTATTTCTGTGATTAATTCATCCTTATCTTCAGAAAGATTTTTTTTTCTTTCCTCCTGATGTTTAGCTTAAACCTCCTTACTACAATTTAAGCCTGTTACTTTTGTCTTATCCACCGTGGACTCAGAAATATTTTCCTTCTTTTGCAGCAAGTTATTAAGCATTTGAAGAATGTCAGCGGGTCTTCACTCTTCTCACCTCAAGTCTAAGCAGTATGTAAACAGTTTAGGTGTGTAAGCCCATGCTTCAGAAATTTCTTAGCTGGGTGGTATACCGCACGTATTCCTTTGCCAAAGGGAGTGTTCAGACCTACAAAGCCATTGTTACTATCAGACATTGTACTTCTAGGAACAGGACTGCTGCAATCGCCAACTTCCACCAACAGTCTTTTCAGTAGTCTTTTCATTAACAGCTTCAGCTAGAACACAATGGTTTTGTATTTAAAAGTCAGTCAACTCAGCTGTTTACCACTGATATGCAGGAGGGACAAACGGCCAAGTGCCAAAAGGACTATTTAATTGTGAGATTATGCTTGTAAGATTTACCTAAGCAGCAAAGTTCCACAAAAAACATCCAGAGACTCCTAAGTACTGGTTTGTGGAAGCCCTTCAGGACATCTGCATATTGAAGTATTTTAAGAAACACGAAGATCTTTCGGGGGTAGAAAGTTCAGAACAAGGCTTCCCTGTATTCAGGCGAGCTGGAGAATAAGAAAACTGAAACATGCTAATTGCTTTCTAAATACTGACAAAAGAGATTTATTCTAATGGATTTTCCAATTAACAGTTCTTAGACAGAATTTACATTTACCCAGTCTCCAAATTTCGATGAGATCTGTACAGAAGGAATAAGAATTTTCATTTACAATTTATGCTTGCATGCACGAAACATACTTCATGTCAGGAGGACACAAACTGTTAAGAGGAAGGTAGGGTCCAATGTAAAACAGTAACTAGAGGCACTGTTAACCAGAAGGCCGCCTAATAACTCAGAGGAATTGTGTTCCTCAGTGCTTTCTATGAGTAAGGATCCTCCTCTCGACCTCCAGGGACAACTGTTCTTTCGAGAAGAGAATTTTGAATAATAAGAAATATATTCAAGTAGAAGTGAAGGGAGGCCACAAGAGGGAAATGATTCATTACCATAACTGAAGTAGAAGAATAACCCATTCATATGCGAGGTCATCTGTTGTTCTGTGTCATTGTGCTAATGAATCACCGTTTGTTTATACACTGGGAGTAGTACCTTACCAGTACAGAGAGGAAACAGAGACTATTTGCAGCAGGGATTGTGCCAGTAATTTTAGTGAAAACTTCAAATTCCAAAACACCTGGCTGAAGAAAGAGCTGTATTCATACCTAAACCTGCAGAGACTTCCCCACTTCTCTGGGCTGTGTGAGATTTAAACATACTTGTCTTAATGCCAGATCTGTGGCCACCTGATCTGAAGCAGAATCTGACAGTGTAGACACTGATTTATTATGAATGGCCAAAAGTACAAACTAGGGAGCACAATGTTTGTGCTTCTCCTACAGCTGGGGTGTTCATTAGTGGTTTAGAGGAGAAGAGAAACGGAAAGGCCATGACAGGGAATAACTTTACTGGCAATATGACTAATTTATGCTTTAATTTTCCATCTAAAGGTCTTAAGAAATAAGTTACGTCAACTATGAGCCATTTATTCCAATAACTCTTAATTTGGATATTTAGGAATTTTTCAGTATCTTCAAATGTTGCCAAAGAACAGAGAGAATCTCTTAGTTTAAGTAACTCAAGAGGTAATCAAGAGGTAATCTCTTGATTTGACTAGACCACTTCAAGGGGCTGCTTTCTTAAGCGAATTTTTTCTGAGCTGGTTTGTGGATAAGAAAACCTAAAGGTCATACGAAACCCTATGATTTGACTAAACAAGTGTTGAATTCCAGTCAAAGTCTAAGTGGCAAAAGAAAAATCAATAAAGTTTAGGAATATTTTTCTGATAAAACCTATTTTTTTCCCTCAACTTGGTAGATTTCTCGACATTTTTAAATTTTTTTTTTCCTTGATTCACACGGTCTAAGAATTCCTCAAGGCCAAATTCTGAAGTCTGAATGCAGTTCTTTGAGCTGAGCACATTCCTGAGATTCACTATGGAATTGGGATGCCAGCTGTCTTGGATGAGCTGGTTGCAATTTTCAGTCGTAATCATCACAGGCCAGATTTTGTAAGCCTTCCTCAACTGAGAACTCTTGCATTATATGCGCAACTGGGTTGGAATGACAAGCCAGTTGGCAGAATTTCAATCTTTGTTTTAGGAACCCATTTTCAATCGATCGTGGTCAGTGTATCTGGGAACCCCTTGCCTAAAAGGATACAATGGCATCCTTTAGGGGCTTGATGTTCCTGAGATTCTCAGATTCTTGCAGCTTTTAAAGACACAAAAAAGTTGTATGATTTAAATACATTTTCCAAGGTTTTGGAAAAGTCTTCTTTACCAACCCGATATTTAAAGCACAAAGTAATTCCACCCCAGGCATAAATTGTAGAAACTCCAAATATTTGAAAGATTAATAATGACACATTTACAGGAGAATTACAGTTAATGGGACTGCAAAATGCCTTTTTCTCCCTACTCTGTCACAGGAGCCCGGTACATGGATGCTTATCCTAACTGTATCTGAAAGACTATAAAACAGAACCGGCAAAACCCGGACACTGGACTTGTTCAGGGACTTTCATGTACTTCTCCTTAGTTACTGTTTAAATACCGTGTGATGGATGAGGATTATGTGCAGAGCACAGTTTGTTTTTTAACAATTGTTCTGAAACCTGCAGGGGGTCACTTACATGCTTCATGCAGCACAACCGCGGGCCTCCCACTGTATTTCGCTTCCTGACATGCAGAAGTAATGCAACATTCACCAGTACATTTCTTCAGACCTCTACTGATTTTCAGAGAAAAAAAAACTATCCAGGAAACAACTTACGTACAGATTCTCAGGCCCTTGTGAAAACTGAACAAGACAGGCGGTACTGCAAGGCTTCAACTTTCAATGCCAGATCTATGACCAATGGGCAAATAACTACTCTAGAAGGAACAGAGTAGAGACAGGAATGAGACAGATACTTCATTTGCTACTCTGCAGTGCTATTTACCTCTGGCACTATCCACCTGTCTGTACCTGATGAATGCTCCACAGCCCTTCAGACCTGCTAGTTGTTACAAGGGATCAAGCTTATGTTATCGCCCAGCTTTCCATGTGAGCTGTAAACCCTGGGTTTGCTTCATTACTCCTTCCTCTAAATCTCTGGGAAATGAGAAGGGAGAGAACTCCCAGGCTCCTTGTGACCAAGTCCAACACCCTGCTATAGAAAAGGAGCATGGAATATATTGTACCCAATTAAAGACACAAAAGAGCCAACGAACAACTAAAAACAGCACCCAGGATTGATACCCAGGGAAAGAACTATAGTTCTTGTTATGAAAAAAAAAAAAAAAAAAAAAAAAAAGGGTTAGGGAATGGTAGGAATAGAGATAATGAAGGAGCTAAAACAGATGCAAAACATTTCAACGGTACCTTCAGGGAAGAAACTGAACAGAATTATTAATAGTTCCACAGTAAGCAAATGGTTAAATTATTACTACTACACTCTTTCTCTAGTTGTAAATTTATTCAAAGAGAATAACAATATTTTAATGTTTTTTCCCCCTGAAATTGTAGAGGAAGTTATTTGGCATGCACTTCACAAACAAATAGAAGACAAGTAGTTGTGATTGTTGCTCAAGGATTTGATGCTTAAATATATTAACTACTTCATAATTTATAAACTTACTTACAGAGCTTCACCTAAGTTTACACAGCTGCTTTACTTTGTTATAGCTGTGGACTAATAACTTTTATAAATAGCTCAAAGAAGCTTTGCCTTCCTTTCCTTTTGTTTGCTTCTTTTGCTGTTAGACTGTCCATCTTATAAAATGATTGCAAAAATAAACTGAGAATGTAAAGGAAGAAACCACTATAATAACCAGATTCATGGAAAGATGGGGAAGAAAATAGAAAAGACAGTAAAACACAAATTATCTTATCTGGATAAAAACTGAGTTGTTGATAAAGATTTGCAACAACCTGGCTAAACTCTATGGGCTTGGTGTGTCAGCTATGCAGAATACCATTAGAAACTTTAAGATGAAGAACAGGTTATGCTCAAACATTAATACTCTACAGAGTGGAAGGAGTCTTCCCCTCCTTGCAGAAATCTCAAGGGACTATTGAAAACCTCAAGTATTTAGTCTTCTGCTTCTTTCCAGGATCTACTTAATCGTAAATATACTAAGTTCTATCATCAGCATGGCTTGGGCTAGCCACAAAAAATAAGCCCCTGTTTATGCCTTGAATACTAAAAGATATCACTAAGTTCTGTAGCTGGAGTTGAACATTCTCTTTTCACATTAGCTAGCCACTATACTGCATATGTTACACACACTAAAGCAGTTCATTAAATAAGTTAATCAAATGAGGTAATCAAAAAAGGTAAAGAAGATTGAGAAAAATATGGGGACTGTTTTCCCCCTAATCTCTGAACCCACACATAAGCTGATGGAGAAGGCTGGGTTTCTTTTAGGGTAAAACAATTCCATAATCTTCCTGTCAGGCCTATGAGAAAGTTACAAAATTAAGTCTATACTAAAAAATTAAGCAGTGCCAGAGTATGTTTTCAAGCTTAGCACTCCCTCATCTCTACAGCTGCATTACTAAAACTGTCCCTGGCATGGATTTGTCCTGTACCAACTTGTGCTTTTTAAGCATTTCCAGGGAAGTTTAAGGTGTTAACACAGCCCCAAAGCCACATCCAGTAGCAATTGAGGCAGAATGCCAACCACAGGTATGGCCTATAGAGGGCATACACACCAGTATGCACTTTATGGCTCTCCAGACTACAGACACAAGCAGCTATCAAATCATGTAGAAAGATTAGGGCATCAGCACAAACATAAGATAGCCATCCCATCATATACTGGGACACAGACACCTAAGTATTAATCATAGAGGTGTTAATTTCTCTTGGCCATTCTTGAAGAACACCATGGGCATACATAGTGTCCATTTCAGGCAAAGGTGTTCCACCTTTCCTTGACATGTAGTGATGTAAGGCAGTTATTAGGACATGTATGCAAGTTTTATAAAGGACGGTGCCAGACTTCACTTAAAACTCTACCATTAAGTGTCTTAGAGTAACGCACATCTGAAAGCCACTGAACTGCAAGATAATAATGCTTAGTAGGGCCACTGAACCGTAAATACATGCATTGTCAAAATTAGTTTCTTTTAAATGGGACAAAAATATACGCAGTTCTTATAAAGAACTCACCTACTGATTTGGAGAAAAAGATCCGTTCAAATGTAACTTGATTGAAAGTGATTATCTTGAATTTCAGTGTATTACAGAGAAATTCTATTAAAGAGCTGAACTCTTCATTTTTCCCCCTACTAGGGTTGTTAATCAGTTCCTTGATGTGATATTAGTTCCATTTAACCTGAAAGGAGATGGATTCAGTCATGCATACATGACTAACTCTGTTAAAACATCAACAACAGAACAGAAAATCTACCATCTAGATTTTAACTGGACTACACAACTAACAAAGGCCATGCTTTGAGATGCAGAGCCCTAAAATGTCAATAATCACATTACGTCTATGACGAACAAAAAACAGTAAGTGCAAAGGATGACACTCTAATGTGTCCTTAATTGAAAGGGGAAAAAAAAAAGAATGTACACAGTACCTTTTATTACAGTTTAGCCTATACTGTAAAGGTTTTCAGAGACACAGCTGTCTATTCCAAGCAAATCAAGTGGCTTTTAAGCAACCTGAACTTTATATAATCAGAGCCTTGAACATTTCACAAATTAACAGATGTTAATTTTACCAGGTATTTTACTCCTTGGTACAGACTTACACTTTGGAATTAGACCTCTGTCTCGACGAAGCCTTTCAATTGCTTTGACACAAGGCAGACTATGAGAAGGGGTTAACTGTACGCTGATGCGTTCAAGATTCAGAGGACAACTCTGACTTCACTGACGGATTGAATACAGTTGATACCACTGGGGACTAGTGAACTCAATCCCACCATTTCTTTCCACCCTGCTGTCTTCTTGATTATGCAGGGCAGAAAATGTTTTTCAAAGGAAGCAGAGCACAGTGCCTTTCTCATAGAGGTCCAGTATTTCCCATGTACTTTTGGTTTATATGCACTAGGTGGAAAGAAGCTCAGAAATTATCATCTGCAGAGAGTGTTAAACCATCTTTCAGAAGAAAGACCTTGCCACCTCTCATTCTAACAATAAGTCAAGGAGTGGAAAGCCTATTGGCACTTCCAAACAGCCCGTTTTCCCTGGCAGCTCTGCAAATACAATTTGTTGCTGCTAACTCTAAAACAAACAAATAAACCACCAAAAAAACCCCCATGTTTGGGAATAGGAGGGCACCAGAAAAAAGATACTATCCAAAATAAGTGACAAACAATTCTGTGTTCATCTATTTGGTTGATTTAGTCAAGTTCCCCACTCATTAGAGTGAGGTTTGAGGATCAATATAAAGATACTTTTTGCCATGTTAGATGCTTTAGGATGTCCATTCCCCCCTTGCCTCTAGCTGTCATTCCAGAAGGGTACAGAGCCCTTGTAGGGTTTGTGACATAACTGTCACCCACCCAAACGTATAAAATGGCATTGGATGCCTTGGTTTAAGTATCTGCACATAGATGAATTACCTAAACTTTGAGGTATTTGAAGTGGTTTTCTGAATTTGTTACAATTCAGATCAAATTAGGTGCTGCACAGAGGCACTCATCCCTTTATCAGTGATGAATAGGTGGCTGAACTAGAACGTTTTCCCCAAGAATTCTTCTTTTTCCTCTCTCTTCATTACAGCTCATTATTACAAGAATGTTGTTACAGAGGCCAAACATTTCTCCTGAAGGCAGTACAGAAGGCTGTCAGATCTATTGCAGAGAACACCCTGATACACCCCCACACATACTTTACTTCATCAATGAGTTTTTCCTTCTTCATGTCATGGCTAGAGGGAGCTTGGAACACCCTGGACACAGAGTTAGGTTTTTGTTTTGGTTTAGGTTTTGGGGTTTTTTTAAAAAAAAGATCAATAGTAAGATTTTAGACTTCATTGTCTTCAGGTACACTGGAAACCAGAACCCCAAATCAACATGCCAGGCAATCTGCTCAGTGACAAATAAACTGTTTTCTAGATGTGGCATGAGTTACTGAGGTTTCAATGTTTAATTGCTACGATTGTATAATCCTATAACTAGAAATCAATGCCCAAGCCTAGGAATTAAAAATACCTTGATTGGAACTGTGTTTGAAAGAACTAGCTTAACAGATTGAAGATAGTTTTATTTGCTATTACTAATACGTCTCTACCAACTCCGTGTATCCAAAGTCACAAACTTTGAAAATACAGCCCCTCACCTGACTAGTCAAGCAGCACAACAAACCTGCAATCTATTTGCAACAGCCTGCACTCAGTCAATTTACAATTACAGAGTGAGAAGTTCGTTTCATTTTAGTTTAACACTTTAATCTAGAAATACACCAAATCTTCTAAGTGAGAGAATTCTGCCTGGGCTATTAAATCAGTAGCCTAGATGAATAAAACTAAGAGTGGGCAACACATCCCTTATTTAAATAATCCTAAATTCTCTCTCTTTGGCTGAAGAGATATTAAATATTTCAGTGTACAATCATGTGTGCCCCAAATACTTAACTCAAAGTGCAAATGCTTTAGGATTTCTATCTCCTAGAGTATCACAGTGCTACTGCAAGACAGTTTTCCTTAATTACAGCAAACTACTAAGACTGACTTGCACTGCTATGGAAAAAAACAATGCATTAGGGCTTGCATTTCCTTCCCCTTAAACTCTGACCATGGTTCTTGGTGGGCAACACTGGGCCCTTTTGAACACCAAGGGCTGTGTTCTCCAAGATTTAAAGGGAATGGAAAATCGGTCCTCCTGGATCACACTCTTTGGCTCAGGCAGTCAGCTTGCACCAACCTGAGCTGAACTGGAATCACTGCTTCCAACAGGACTTTTGGGTTTGCCTCCTGAACTCCCACAGCTGCTAATGCCAACAGGACCCACACTGGAGATCGCTAGCCTAGGCATCTGTTTCCTACCAGTGATATCATTCGGTTACATGCTGTAAAATACTGAAGCAAGAGAACAAGGTAAAACCTTTTTCTGGAGGCACAGTTGCTGGGGAAACCTTCTTCTCTCTGTATTCAGTACTTCAATAACCCTTTAGCTCCAATAAAACAAACAAACAAACAAACCATGGTCAATTTGCCTAGGAGTGTGCATAGCATTAACGCTATTTTTGTTTTTTTGGTCTTGCACCTCCAAGGAAACTGCCTTTCCTTTAAAGGTTGTACTAGTTTATATGTTTATTTTCTGTCATTGCATCCCCACACATTTTTTAACATAGACGTTCAACAAATATGTGCCATACAGTCATATTAGTTTGCTTCAGAAAGGGTAAGCTGTGGAATTTGTTTTAGCCATTACAACAGAAAGCCTATGTACTTGTAAAAGCTGGAGAAGTGAGCGAGGAAGTAGAAGCAGCAGAAGGTACCCTACAGATGGAGATGGAAATGGCCTCCCCAAGAAACCTCTTGCAGCCTGATTGTCCATGTCTTAGGGGTCTGCTTCTTACTGTTGGTCTTAGCAACTGTGGATATACTCTCATTTAAGAAACACTAACATTTCCTCTAGGCTCAGTCAGTCTCAATTGCTTTAAATTGCAGTGAACAAATTAAGTTAGGTTCAAGCCTGCAAGAAACTGTCACACCTTTGAAAATTTTTCAGAGGTCCATGCTTATGTCTGTAAGGCTGTTTGGCCCCACTGAATCCTCTGCAAGATCACAGCCCTGCTTTGCATCTCCTTATTTCATAAGCTTGCCTGTATCTTCATATCAATCTAAATTTTACCTGCATTGGCGTATTTATTTGAAATTATTTCTTACTCTTCAACACTGCATGAGCACTAGTGTGCTAATTTAAAATGGCTAGTTGTTAGGTTCTTAAAAGTCACAGAACATAAGAAAAAAATCTTCCTAATATTGAAAATTCTGAGTAACCTCTGTCAGCAAACATCATAACCTCAGAGCAGGATGTATTTATAAACTTATAGTAGTGAATGAAGCCTTTTATAAACATGATCAAATATTCTTATCCTGATTTCACAAACTGCAATTATTACTCAGCTTAAATGCATGTGAATTTCTCCGTTAGATTTAAAACCAAATCTTCTTTACTTTTGTAATTGCTAGCAGTTGGGTTATTATTTCATGCACTCCCCTGAATTTATCTTTTGGAAATTATTTTGGAAAGAAAAAGCACAACAAAACCTCATCCCAAATACAGGCATCAAGAACAAGAGGAGGGCAAGATGAAACAATTTGATTTACACTAATTACAGACTGGAGCTACCCGCTAGTTGTTTTAACTACAAATCATTATCCTGAACAAGCATCAGTCATGCAACTTGAGATGAAGCCCATTTTTCCTGATATCTAAAACAGACATAAATGACCAAAATGTATGATGAGTTTGTCAATTAAAACAGTGGCAGAATTCCAGTAGGACTACTTTATGAAGTTTATTATAATACAAGTTGTTTTGCAGCCTAATAATGAATGGTAAATTACTATATAATTTTACCAGTTTGCAGAAAGGATGCTTTTTCATTTTTCCCTTTTAATAACAGAACATGAGAAAGTTCTTCCTAGTTCAATTTAGTCTGTCTTACTTCATTTCTTTCCTCTCTTTTTGTGAAACATTAACCAAGTCACTTAGAGTTATACACAAGGAACTATTCCTTTCTGTTCTTTCCAGGATGAAATTGTGCATTGCATGCTAGTCTCTAACGTTATCCAATGTATGTAGGACTACTGCAGTGCATGGGAAGAATACAGCTACAAGAGCTAATAGGCTGCCTGTTAGCCAGCTGTCTCTTTACATTTTGCATGTACTGCACTGAGGGCTCAGTGCCTTCAGCCATTCCGGAGCTGCCCAGCTGTGCAAAAAACAAAGCACATTTAGCGTGTTTGGAGCAAATTAATATTGCAAATCTCATTGAGCCAAACAGAGCAAGACGACAAGGGAAACAAGGCCTAGCCAGACTGCAGCTGCAAATACCTTCACAGACCTGGAACTAGGACGCCTAATTTTGACCAAAGAATTATCCTGAAGGGATAAGTGTAACAAATGTGATTATTCTCCTATAACACGGGCATAATCTTTCTGCGTATCTCAGATCTCTTTCTGCGTTTTATTTGTAAAACTGTTTGGGAAATAGCAGGAACACCTTCATGCTGGCCACCAGGAGTGCAGACTCCCACTGCACGTCTCCCTGAGGCAAGGAGAGGTCCTCTCCGACACTTCATCTAGCAGGGAAATGGCACCTCTCCACAACCTTCTGTACAATGCACCTTCCAGTTTGCATCATCACCTCTTCAACATAGCTTGACACAAAATTCTTTGCCAGGGCCTGGGTTACTGAGAGAAAAACCACTATAGCCTTCCAAACATTTGACCTAATGAAAACATCTCATTCCTTGCTCCAAAACATTTCCAGCATCAGCCCAGGGAGAAGATCCTATAGTCAATCCCACCCCAGCCAAACAAGAGATAAGAAAAGGCTGCCGTTGCAAAATAACACTTAGATATCAAGGCTTACGAACGCTTTCCTCACATGCAGGAGGCCACAGCATTACCAGCTGGCGATATTCCCCCTTACTGCTCCCAGATTCATGAGGGGGTTAAGCACACCCAGGAAGGCATCCTTTGTATGGAAAGGCTTCTTTTTCTTGCTAGCGCCTGCTGCTGTCTCTTGCATAAGCTGTGAGCAGCTTTACACATTTATACATCAACCTGAGGTGGTGTTAGATCTTTGGTTTTATTTCTTCATTAGAAAACTGGTTTATACTGCTTC
>KZ508868.1:35289-45918 GCA_002844005.1 Limosa lapponica baueri | reverse complement strand
GTTGGAGCTCCATGATATGTAAGGTCCCTTCCAACCCGAACCATTCTATGATTCTATGTGCTTCTCTCATGGAGCTCAGGAACTGTTTTTGCAACCTGGTACTGGCTGCAAGCAAAAGCTTTCCCTTCTAGTCCATCCTAAGGACTAGGAGGCCAAGCAGTTTCTTTGGCATTCTACCTGTTGTTTTTCAGTATTCTGGCTGCCACAAGAGGAACATCCTTGATTCAGCATGCTCCAGCTAGGGATTATTCCTGGATGACCAGGTCAGTCCTCCGCTGCTGCTCAAAAATTGAGGCAGAAAGACACTCTGAAGGAGAGTAGATTCTTTAGTGCTCAGAGCACTCAACAGCAGGAGAAAGATCATTCAGTTGTCACTGCAGAATATGCTTATTTTGCCACTCAGAGCTTTCCAAACTACAGGGTCTGTCAGCAGATTGAGCAA
Source organism: Limosa lapponica baueri (assembly GCA_002844005.1). Taxonomy (NCBI): domain Eukaryota; kingdom Metazoa; phylum Chordata; class Aves; order Charadriiformes; family Scolopacidae; genus Limosa; species Limosa lapponica. Next base: position 45,476 of record KZ508868.1, on the reverse strand, counting down.
GGCAGAGCTAAATCTATTAACTTTGTTCACTTATAAAGGCTGCACCTTCACAGCCAGAAGCTAAACTTGCACTGCCCTCAGAGGAGCAGGACATACCTTCTGAAGAAGCAGTGGGTTCCTGACCAGATAAACTTCTTACTGCTCTAATACAAGCAACCTCCTCCAGATCAGATGGAAGAGGGAATATTTTTAACATCTAGTGTTTTTACTTGAACCACAGATAAGTAGTTTTCAGGATTCACAATACCAGAGAGTTGAGCATGTGGAAATTCATAATTCAGCTCTCCTGACTAACTTTAATCCAAATTCCCTTTTATACTGCTGAAAAAAACAACACCTGTATGCTAATCAAACAAGCACATGTTGTAACTTCTCGTGCACTTCTAACAGGCACAATAACCCCAAACACCACTGCTTGACTTGCATGGTAATACCTAGAACTTAGGCAATCTAAAAACACCTTCCCCCACCACACTCCACAAAACCATAATAGCCTCTCTCAAGCAAACTGAACAGCTACAACAGATGTGACACTTCCTCAACTACTAACAACTGAGGGGGGGGGGGGGGGAAGTAAAGGGAGTGTGTGTTTGGCATCTCACTCTTCACCCCTTGCAACAGCACAGCAGCCCACTACAATTTCCTATTCGAAGTCCAAGCATTATCCTTGGTTTCCCTTTCCCTCTCACCTTGCTCAGTGTTGGTCCAAGACTGAGACATCAATATACAAACAGATACCCATCACAAAAGACTTCCTGCACAAGCATTGCCTATAGTCTTTGGTGCTCCCTCCTCTTAAAACACAAAGGTAAAGGGAAGGGAGCACTGAAAACAAAATGAAAGTTGCACAAGAAAACAAGAGAAACATTTGCAGAATAAGGGCTAAGTTGCAATACTTTTATGGCAACACCATGCTGAGCTAGAGGGAGGTGGCTGCAGAGGCTTCATTGTTTCTCAGCTAACCCAACATTTTAAGAACTGGATTTAGATTTTTGTGGGACATTCTCAACTTTCAGAAGCTAATTCTGAGAAACAGCTAGAAGCTTCCTGTTCAGACAGATAACAATCAGGTGTGTGGTAGAGAAAAAATATTCACTTTTTTTTTTTTGAATAAAGATAAAAACTGAAATAGTAGCGATAGAATTACATTTTAGGGAGCAGGATGAGTATAAAAGCCTGTATAGTCCTAGCTACCCCGGCACAACTCTAAATAGGTAAACTAAATACCATAGAGGGGAGAGGGATTTGTGCACTTAGGGAAACAGTTCTTTTGTAAAGAAGTTTGTTTCAATGGCCTCAATGGAAATCTATCTGCAACTTTAAGATACATGGTGTCAATACAAGATACAGTTCTGGAAAAAAATTTAAATCCCAAATTTAAATAACTCAACTTTCATATAGTGTCCAATCAAGATATCTTGCTCATAGACAAAGTCAAGTTTGCATCCTAGGACTCCCAGTGAAGAGCTAGGCTTGGAAAAAAGGCCAAGGAGATATAAAGCTCCTCACTTCTGATCAACATCCACAGCCACTCCTACGCTACCGTGACCAGCATACCAACTTTCTCAGTCTGTATTTATGCTTCTGGTAGAAAGCTTTGGGGTGAAATAGATACGCATGCAAGATGAAATTTATCAACCCAATTGGACATGAACCTCTTGTGCTCCTGTCTTGCAATTTATTGCCAGAGTGACTACGCATTTCCACAGTGATTCAAGATTTGCTCTCGATACAATTATCTGATTGACTCTGAAACTTCTACTTAAGCTACAGTCTTTCCAACTTCTGTTTAATCAGGCTGCTTGCAGTTTGAGATGCCCTTGAATGTTAAATTATCTCAAGATAGCTAAACAACTTTCTCCTGTTGCACTGACTTCTAAAGATAAGTTCCATTCAACACATTAATTAAGTACCATGTTCTTAAACTGTCAAACTTTAGTCTAGATGTGGGCCAGAGATCTGCACCTGTTCACAAACAAACCACAAATAAACAGTCTTTTCTTCCAGCACATGATCTAACGAGACTTTGTGCCAGCCTTACCCACCCTGTACTAAGTCCCCCTTTCAACTGAACTGATGTGTATTTGTGCTTTGAATAGTTACCAAGAGGTAACTTGTTCTTGAACAGTGCTTCCTTGGGATGCTGTCTTTGTCCCAAGGCTTCCTCCCCTCCCTTCAGAAACTATTCCTGGAAGATGAAAATACTTCTAAATATTGACTCATCAGGAGACAACTGGGTGAAAAAGCCTTGAATGCAGCAGTACCAAACTAGTGCCCCACTGTGCAACTCCATCATGAATAGTGTACCCCAGCACACACTGTATAAAACAAAAGCTGCTTATTCCATCGCACGGAACAAGGAAGCTGCCTTTAGGCCGTTTTCTTAGTTTTTAACCAATATCAATATCCAATAACCTGAGAGGTCATGTAATCTTGAATGTCAGGAGTTAAATCAAAAGTAGCATGTAAAGGGGCAAACCCACAAGAAAAGAAACAGCAGCAAAATAACACTCCTTATGAAACAGTGTAAGCAACTATCACTTGGGGAATACCTCCTCCTCGGCTTCATCGGGTAAAAATGATTTACACTTCTCAAGGCTGAGTTACCATCAAAGAGACTCTTACACCACAAATATGCTACAAAAGAAGGAGAGGTTGAGTAAACGGCCAGGGGCAACCAGCATGTATTGCTGACAGAAAGAGTCTGCTGCAGCTAAGAGAGGGTTGTTTTTCACAGGGAGCTGGAGATAGCTGGGATGAATGAAACTTACAGAAGTGGGCAAGAAAGAATATCAATGTGGGATCCATGCATGCAGATCTTTTATCACTTTTGTTCTCTGCTAAACAATGCTGCTTATCTTTGAGAAGTAAAACCAAGCAAAATATTTAAGGGCTACTTATATGTACCTGCCAACCTGTACCAGCACTAAGAAACTGCTATGACAGATGCAAAATCAGTTTAGGCCTGTTGAGAACTTGGGACCATAATCCAGAGATCAAGTCCAAAGGTGGCTGAACCACATGGCATCCCCCAGAGCAACGGGCAGAAAGTTAAGTCTTGTTACCAACAGGCACACTTTCAAGAAAATTGAAAAAGGCCTGAGGTGCAGCTTGCCTTGTGTAGCAAATTACTTCTTTTACCAAAGGTAAAAAAACAAAAACAAAATAAAAACAACAAAAAAACCCCCACCACAACCAACCAGGCATAAAACCCCAAGAGTATTTATTTACAGAAGCTTCTTCTGGTAGTAAATCACTTGGGAATCTAATTTAATGATTTAATGAGGAAAAGGTATCACTGTGGTTAGGAAGAGGGTGAAGAATTCCTTTCATATACCGTGCAGAGACGGTTCTTTTCAAATAGCTTTTTGGTCAGAAGGAAGAGTTAGCTATGATGCTGTAAGCCTGTTAAAGTGAGCAACTTTGCCAAATCAAGACTAGGTACTATTGCCAAGCATTGACAAAGACTGGGAAAGTAAAGCAAAGCGTGGATGTGGCAGAGTAGCTAAAACAGAAGATGGTTGTCTCTGATCAAGCTGAAGGTCAGATCTAAGTTTGAAAAGATCTTGCAAAAGTAAGATGTTGATGTGACTGTACAAAAGGATCCCACTGAGGTTGGGAAATCCCTCTTGCTTTGGCAGCTTTTTCAAGTGACTAAGCTTATTTTATCCCCAACACGAAAGGGGACCAAAATGATTGCAGAAGACAGTATTTCCAAATGGAAAGGCTTCAACCATTCAGTGTTGCTGAAATTACAGTCAGAAGCCAAAGAAATTGCTTTGTAATGATTTTCAATTAAGAAGTTTCATTCTAGTAACAGTCTGTAAAAAATCGAGAGTGTGATGGGGCCTGCTGGCCTAATGAAATCTATGAGAACTCATCTAACACTATGCAGGTGAAGCGGGCACATTAGAAACCTTCATGGAAGGAAAGGGTATGGGAATGGTGTCCTTGAAGAGGCAGAAAGGGAATGAACACAGGAAGCTCAGATGCAGATAGCTAGCCTATTACTCTGGGCAAAATAGGCTTCTTTAATGGTGACTTGTTTTGAAGTTGGATGTAGGACTTGATTAAAAGTTCTGTTCACTTTGTCCTTTTTCAAGTTCCTATTCCAGGCTTCCTACAGGTGCCCTGAGCACAATGGGTTTTGCCAAGTCTTTTTTCCAGTCTTTTAACACTGGCCAAATAACTGACTCATTTCTTTGCAAGCTTGCAGAGGAGTTTGGTTTGATCTGATGTGAAATGAATGCATAGGGAGCACTAAGGAAGATGGCACGAAAGATGAAACTATGGGCCTAAGCTCAAAACAGGAGGAGGGGAGAAAAACAGGTGTGTCTGACTAAGACACTATTCTTAGGGAAGATACGAGGCATTACTGAGCAACACACAATGAAAACAGTGGTGCCAAAACTCAGTGTGAATAAAGTCTGGCTTATTAACCCCAGTGCCAGGTGCTAGGCCTACAGGGTGCTTTTCCCAGCGGGCTCAAGATCAGTCTTCTCCAAGTTAAAATTGAATGTCTGGTGTCGACGTGCACACACAGGACAGGGATATAAATCACTGCATAATTTTGACTTGTCTGTCTTTTCTGTTCACAGCAGACAGACTGCTTTTTACAAGCTATTCCTATTTTAAATGCAGTTACCCTTGCGATATAGATGGAATGCAAAACATGTCTGAATGCAAAAGTTCTGATAACATCAAATCTTGAGTCAGAGTTTTCAAAGCTATCTCAATTCTTCTGCTCTACACTAACCGATAATCCAGCATTATAATTTATTACAACAAGCAATAGAGATACAGTATTTCTGGTGCTAACAGGTACCTACAAGTTTTTACTATCCCAGTAAGATACCGAGTATATGGGTCTTTAATTTCAAGAGGAAAAAAAACCAAAACAACAAACCTCCCTGTATACTTTAAAGCAAACAGCACCAATTTCTAGATCCTAGCAATTTCGTCAAATAAAAGACACCCACATATTTTCAATAGTGTGCAGCAATCATGATCATTCACAAATAACAACATGAAAAGATTAACATGGGAGATGCATTTAAAAAAAACAAAAGTCCCCAAATAATTATCCAGTATTTGTTCAAAGTTTTATGCACATAATCCAGCAGTATTTCTACAACCATATTAAAGTTTTATTTTTATCCTCATTTTTTAAATCTACAGGCTATCACTATTATTGGACGTCATCATGACAACATGATGTTGTCATGTTTAAACTAATAAAGCCACAGACTGAAACAGAATTCCTTGGAACTGGGAGGGGGAAGTGTCAACGGAACAACTCCTCCCTCATCTTTCCATCTCAAATAAATACATATTATTTATGGGCTAAAAATTATCATTAAATACTAAATTATTGCTTAGGTATATGAAGGCTAACCAATACCTAGTGTTATACATGAAAACTAAGTAATTAAACTTTGCACACGAATGGAGGGGATGAGGAACATGGTCAAAATGAAGAAAATTTGATACGGCTTGAAATTAAACACCTTTTAGTGCAGGGTTAAAATGGAAGTTATCTGAGGTTTTTATGAGGAAACTTTAACAAGGTTTTATAAGTGTTAACATAGTTCAGCATTAAATCTAGCAATAGTGAAGTCTTTTGTGTTTCAGCTGTGTGTTAGAACTTGAGGTTATTTCTGCAGCTGAACAAATCTGTAGCCACATGAGACAAAGTTCCACAAACTTCATGGAGCAAGGAGGTTTCTCCAGGACAAGTTTAGTAGTTTGTACCTATGTCAGTATATAATCAATGTCATTCCTGTCCATAGGAAATTTACAGCCTGTTCTAGAATCACGGGATTTTGTTAAAAATACTAAAAACTGGTAATCTTTTCTCCTGCATAAGCTGTGATAATAAACCCCTGTTTAGAAGTGAGAGTGCCCTATCACACTAACAGGCTTTTCACCCAGCTCGGTTCTGAAAAGTATGGCTTCTTTTACCACCAAAACCCCCTGAAAAAGCTGGAGTGTTGAAGGGTTGAATCTGCAACTCAGAAGGCACCAAACTAATAACCAAAGGGTAGCAGGTTTTAAAGCAAAATTTTAATCTGAAGAGAAAAAAAAGTTACAAATAACATTTCAGGCAATTCTTTCAATTGATCTGCCCTCGGGGTAGTTTCTGAGCAAGAAGGAGTGCCTCTTACTCTTTTCTATTTCTGTAGAAAAAAATCCTCATTTGCAAATAAACTGTTCTAGTTCCTGCAAAACCGTGAGGAATTTAGGGAAGGAAATACCATGAAATTCCTACACAGATCACTCAATCTCAGTGAGATGTAATTTGGCGTTTAATAACCTAAAGATTTCAAGTATTTTTGTTCCAAAATCCAACCAATGAAACCTATTCTCTAAGATTAGGAAAAGGTGTGTATTTTCAAGGGTTTTGTTTCCACAGAGCAACTACAAAAAATAAGTCAGTTTGCTGCTAACAAACGAGTAAAATCTCAAGGTTTTAAAGGTATCAGCTTTAAAGACTGCAGAATTACCATACAAAACTAGGAACATTATTTCCCCTGAAGCTAAATTCCCAGCAGTCACAAGACTGCAGCAGTTGCAGGCACGATTTATGACATCCTCCGAATGACCTCTCCAAGCTAAAGACTGATTAAGTGTAAGACATGGAAGGTAGCTCCTGTCTGCCCGCATCACATGATGTGGAGTCACAGCACAGCCAGCCTTTGCTGCCGAGGGAACAAAACCCTCCCTTAGCTGTCTCCCGCACGCAGCACTGCGCTGCCATTATATAAGAGAAGCACAATGACATCCAGCACAATATCTCGGCTCCCCTCCTAACCTGATCTGAATCACTCCTCGCGTCCCCCCCAGGTGTTCTTTGCAGCACTGGTTCACAGGTGTATCTGTAATTTTCTAGGACAAGAATTGTCATTTGACTTCAGCAGCACTGTCAGTACCAAAGCAAGACAACGGCGGTATCTGAGGTTAGGGGTAGCTTCTGAAGAAAAGAAACAACTTGAGCTATTCAGCACATGAATGATCCTGTTTTCTCCATTTCTTTCAGAAACAAGCAGGCTTGTTCTACAGCTGTCAAAAGCTTTACTGTATTTATCCACTGCTGCATATAAAATATTCCTGTGGCACACGTATGCATTTATAAAAGGCAATTCCGATGTACCAGAAAAAAAAATATTGTTGTCCCTTTCTCAAGAACTGACTTAAGCATGAGGTGACACTGCAGCTGTTTTGGCCAGGAGTGATTTGTGATGGCTCTGTCACAGGAAGTTCGGTCTAGCAAATTTAGGCCTGGCTCAAGGGAAAGTATGTAGAGAACCACACACCAAATACCCTTCTCCCCAAAGAGTCATTAAAAGTGTCAGTCCCATTCATAGCAAATCAGAGAAAAGTTTAAGATATGAATGGATGTGATGTCTGCAGTGTGTCCTCCTCAGCAGGATGCAAACATGTCAACTTTACTTCACTATAGCAAGAAAATTTAGCATCATCTATTGAGCATCCCCAACCTGCACTATGAAAAGGAGCTGTCATAGCTACTTTACAAATATATGCCTCCCTTCCCTTTACGTGAAGGGTAAAATAATAAGCAATGTTGATTGCCACCACCTCAGCCACCACCACTAAACCTCTGATATTATATTTTACCAAGATAAAAGGGGTAGTCTGTAGTTCTGGGAACTGCTGTTCTGTACATTCGAAGCACTTCCCTCTGAGCTACACTATGTTCCCATTTCAGGAGCTTTCTTCACAGCCACACCATTAGAAATATACAGCTTGCTTTTTTGACTCTGTAGCAAAGGGTTGACAGTTTGTGGGTGTGGAGGACAGATAAGAGCCTCTAAAGCAGCCTCTAAAAAGCAACTCCACACTATCACAGACTGACCCAATTCATCCACTGACTGAGGCTGAAATGGGGTCACTGAAGCAGGTCCTGCCCCTTGAACTCGAGTGTGGTTTTATTTAGTGACATTTGTCAGCTTTACCCTTTAAAATGAACAACCTCTCTCCTAACAAACCTGAACTGTACCAGGCTGCTTTTGCAGCGATGCTCTTCTGTGGGGTACCAAAAACTGTTGAAGGAGAGATTTGGGATGGTTGGAAGGAAATAAAGCCTTACTGAACAAAATGGAGGAAGACTTAGAGCTTGCCACTGTTCCTCTTGGCAGTCTGGTTTGGACCAGTAGCTTATCCACAGCCTACACTGGTGAACACCAGTCAAAGTTTCCTCCTTGTGCAAATGTTGCCAACAATTCCCAAAGGGAGAAAGTATAAACTAATCAATATATTGTAATCAAGTTCTTCCAACACAACTTCCCTCCTTAAAATTATAACAATGATTTGCAACGCAAGCTATGAAAAGTCTGAGCTGATATTATACCAATTCACAGAATAACAGCTGTACAAATGTCTGAGATTAAAACTTTATTTACTACAGTAACACTCTCTCAAAGTTCAACAGATGTTTAACGGTTTTAATTATTTTCAAGAACTACTGAAGAAAACAGTTTTAAAGCATCAGAGAAACTAAATTAACTTCCTACGTACTCTGGAGGATGTTCCTGAGTACACAGATCAAAACAAGAGTAAATGTCACTATTTTAACTGCAAGCACAGGATAAATGTCTGTTTACATGTCTTGTTAAACTACCTTATAAAGTATGCTCTTCTGCCTCCCCAGCACCCCAGAGAACAGCACACAACCATCTATGGCAGAGCAAGAAGCTAGAAACTATTAGCCAAGAATCTTGTTAAACTCAAAAAAATGGAAGAATTGAGAAATTCTATAGAGAATTTTGGACCTTAGATAAAGTGGAATGAAAGAACTGATTTGCCTTAGTATTATTTGTACTGCTTTGCTGAAAGTCTAGTCCTATTAAAGGATGAGGACAAGGAGGAAGGCTTAAGCTTTTCCAGGCAGACTGGCAAGATGCCCTTTTGTAAGGTCTTTTAGGGTATGATCTCAGGAACAGTGGCAGAGAAGTGAACTTGAAGTTAGCTGTTCTTTTCATTCCAGACTGAAGTTTTGAGCGCATCAGTCAAAACGGTCAACAGCATCAGCCCTGATGAGTAAAACACTCCCCCTTTTTTTGTGCACAGAAGTGACCAAGAAAATCAAGTCGCTGCAGGGGGTGGAACTACCACAATCCTGTATCTCGGTGGTCCAAACGTTAGGTTAAGGTGCACTATTTTTCTTCCCTTCTACTGAGCAATATAAACTGACTAAGTTCTGGCAAAAGTAGCTTGCCCCAAAGGTGTTGAAACAGCCACCAATGAACAAAGTTTATAATTTGTGTTGGAAAAATTAGGTCACTCCTATTCACAAAGAACGTTTCTGAAATATTTTTGTTTAGTCCTTTAGGTGACTCATGTCAACATTCAAGTCTCTACTTTTGATCAAAATGCATGTTACAGCTGTAATTTAGGTGCTGACAACTCCTCTAGCAGGATTATTGCTCACAGAGATTCCAGCTCAGGATTCTGACACTCACTCACATGCAGGCCTCAGCATGTGGCAGTACCAGCATTTCTCTTTCCTCAGAAGACGAAACTTAAACCAATACCTCAAACTGATTTAGAATAAACAGTGTATTTAAATCCTCGTGATACAACCCTGCTTTGCATGCTTGCAAATCGAATCAGTTGCACTGTTGTGGCCCAAATAATTTTGAATTCGGTAAGACAGCACAGGAATATTTGGCTAGCTGTGCATGGCATTAGATTCAAATGCCCCAGAAGACAAAGAACATTGTCAGACAGAAAATGCCCATTGGGTTTCATACATGTTTTCCTCATAGTACACCTAACCTTAAATTTTCAATATGCTGTCTATAATAGTCTTTCCACATACTACTCCCTCCATTCAAAACAGAGCTGAATAAACTTTAAATACAAAATCATACATGTATTCCCTGCTGAGATGTTTGATCCTCTACTCTTTTCTCACCATGACAGGGCTGAAAAATTCACTTATTGTAATTTTAAAAGAATAATTGCGAAGTAGTTACCTTGAGTAAAGAAAAAACTCCAGCAGCTCATGCACTGGATGTCTCAACAATCTCACCCTCTGACGTTACACTAGCAAAAGCTTTTCCCCTTAAAACGAACCTCAGTGAATATGCTGGGCAATAATCAGAGCCGTTGCCATATCTGAATTAAATGCAGAGCGGTCTGAGTGAAAGCAGCACTGATGTCAAAGC
>KZ508868.1:0-31472 GCA_002844005.1 Limosa lapponica baueri | reverse complement strand
CATCTGATGACTGTTGAGTTAATAAGCTCATTCAGGAGGCACTGTAAGATTTCCTGATGGTAGGGCAGCTCTGCCAAAGTAGCCACCAAGATTTCAGTAAGATTTTCTAATTCCTGGTTTTCTGAAACCTTTCTGTGTGTTTGCCATAGAACTGAGTGTCAGCCTAAGCCATAGTAACAGCAAGGTTTGATCCCAACAATGGCAAAAACAGTTGGCCTTGCATCAAAGGTTGCCTTGAAGAAGGGCTTAGTAGTAGGGAAAAAACAGACCTACCACAAGTGATTCATTTCCAATTGGCAAGTCTCACTAAAATCACAAAAACATACATATCTACCAGTCCTTATGAAGTATCACATATGCAATCAGCTGAAGAAGGAGAAAGTTCTTTAGCTCCTTCAAGAAAGGGTTGTTTTCTTGATTAAGGTGCAAATGCCTGTCAAGTTACTGTCAAGTAACAGTCCTTAATAATGTCCCCAGAAGGCGGCTTGATGGACCTGCCTCACCATTTGATGTAGTTAAATGAGAGAACATTTAAGCTACACATATCTCAAGTGGACACTAAACGCACATTGACCAATATCTGATCTTGTGGTCAAAAAAATGGGATAAACACACTCAAATAAGAATAATTTTATATTTGCAGAAAAAGTCAACAGCATAAATTATACTGGCAAGCAGTATAAAAAAGACCAAGTTCTTAGGAATCACATCAAAAAAATAAACTACAAGCAAAAAATATACATCATTTCTGAGTCCACTGAATTAGTTACCAGAGTATCTTATAAATAAAGCATTATTATCACTCTAATGTTTTAAATGAATAAATAATTGTCAGCTTACTTCTTTCTTACCATTGTAGGTTATCCTCGGTTTTGTCAAACACATCACAAGATGTAAATCCATTTCATCAGAAGATACAAATTTTGAACATACAGGGCACTTGAATCCTATGGAAAATAAAAATATGTAAGAGTGAGTACACTCAACCACCTTGCAAATATGTATATTCAAGCCAAAAAACTACTCTGCACACATCTGGTAGCTTTTCAGTTTTGACTTGACATTTCTTATATGAATGTAATTCCCTTGATTTCAACAGTTCTCAAAATGGACCATTGTTTCTGCAAATTGATCTGTTGCCAATTGCAAAGATGTCAGCACCTCTGGAACGCAAAGTTTCCCAACAACTCTAAAAACCAATTAAGACAAGTGCAAGAGGATAATGTGACTCTACTAAAACAGAAATTAGAAATGTATAGAGAACATAGCCATTAAAATCTGAACTTGGGCAGGAGGCCTGCATCTGCACTTTTACTAGGAATACATTGAAACTTTAACAAAGGATCTTGGGTTTACACCTCATTGTGCTAGCTGTAGCATCTTTTACCAGTCCGGAGCACAGGGAAAACATTAACTCAGGGGTGTCACCTCACCTACTGAATCACTAATATTTCCTGTAGCACAGAATTTGTTTGACTTCTCTCATCCTAGCCAAGCATGACCTTGTTTAGCTTGTGAGGTCACAGCCTGAGGCAATATGGGGTAAAGAATAATTAAGACAGTCTGGATTGTGATGCAACTGCATAATAGTCCATGACAAAAACGCTTAATGCTTTAATTTATGTCATTACCAAAGACAACAGTCTTCCAGTTAAAGGAAAAGATTGGTTGGACAAGTTTTATGGTCCACAGTCTGAGAAAAGTTCTGACTGATTTTGATCTGCTGAATAATTAACACATAAGTGAGAGGCAAAAAGCCACCATCAGGGATCTTGATGCAGAACAGCTGCTAAGGAATATACCTACAAGACAACATACAGCAAAAATATCTAAATTCATGCTCAGTGCAAAGGAGCAACTTTTTCTTTGATGCTGTTGAAAAGTAATGATGTAGGCATGTATAAATGGCCACTGCACCTTCCACCAACATCCAAGTCTGGGCCTGCTCCTGCACGTTTTATTTTGTTGCCCCTTCCTTTTGTACATCTAACCTTGGGAGGCCACAATGAACCGAGTCAGTCAAGGATGACAAGTGACTTGATGCAGCACTTCTGAGTTACTGATGCTTGAGAATTTTGATCTTTACAGTTAATTATTATCCAGATGCAGATCAAGCAACTACTATGAAGCACTAGCACTTGATAGAAATAATGCACTTCATTTATCAAGACAATGATTTTTATTTTCTTAGTGCAGCTAATAGGAAGCAAGTCAAAGCAGACAACTGGTAACACCCATGAGGAACTCTGAGCAGCAGCTGAGCATGTGCTGGAAACCACTTCCTGAGATAAAGTACCGCTCTGATTCTTCCCATTTTAGTCATAAGCAGTTCATATCTATTTCTTCTTGTGTCAATCTTACACTTCAGTTTAAATATTGCTCTTCTCTCCTTATTTTTAATCCTCCTCCCCTAATCCCACAAACAACAGTTACAACCACAGGTTAATAACCATACAACAGCCAAACACATCTTTTGGAAAAAACAAGTTGAAAGGGTTAGTTTCCTTGTAGAAAGCTTTGTCAGTGACCCTTCAGTCACTGTGTAGCCTCCTTCCCCTGGGTTTCATCTCAACATGACTAAAATCGAAATTAGTATCTCAGTCCTCCAAACACTCAAAACCACCCATAGCTGTTTTGTTACAGTTCTCTTCAAAAACTGACCCGGGGTTAATTTTCTCCCAACCTTTATCAGCCTAATGCAGCTGATTACTTTTAAGTCTAGTCAAAGCCTACTAAGACCCATGCATTATTGTCATTTTTGCGCTTCTATAGGGCATAATTGACAACATATTTTGATGTAAAAAAGCATGTAACTTTCCTTATACACTGCAGACTGAGTCCCGCTGTGCCAGAAGGGAGTGTTTGCACTACAGCAAGTTAACAATTATGTTCATGGCTAGTTAAGCACTGGGACAGGCATTACAGGTTCCCTCTGCTTTCTGGACATGACCCTTCTTAGCTTATTCCCTAGCGTCATTGTCACATCTAATTGGGAGTCACAGGGGGCAGGGAAAATCATCAATAGGTCTTCAAAACCATTGCTAAAGTTAACAGTGTTATTAAGAAGGTACATATCCAAGGAATGCTTGGAAGGAATACTTAAATCCAAATAAAATAGTGGGGAGAGTTTGGGTAAATAAATAAATAGGTAAATAATAATAATAATGCTCTTACTTAAACCCATGCTTAAGAGACAGACAGCTGTGAAAAATCGTCCTGGTTATCCACCTAGAGTATTCAGCTGAATGTGGTTATCCTACCATATACCTATCCCTAAACCTAGCAATACCCCACGTTTTAACAATATAATATCTTGTGCCTTGTCTAGTGTCAAGGGGTATCTGGAGGTAATAGTTAAGCAACTACAATTATCCTCCTGGCACAGCAAGTCTGGGATATCTGACTGCTATAGCTCCACTCAGCGCTCAGAACAGTACACTAAAGAACCCAAGCAGTAGAGGACACGACACTTAGGTAAGCCTTATGGACCAAATTAGCAGCCAGTGATAGGAAAAGGATGTTTTTCTAGTGACCAGCATTAGCTGCATGCCAGAGACAAGCATTACAGCTGAAAAAGTGCCTTGAGCTCGCAACACCTGCTGAAACTTTTTTCAAACACAAGTGAAATCCCACTTCTCATTCCTTCACAATGTTCTGCTGCAATAACCAGCTCCTGCATTTAGCCATCTTCCCCAAGAGGTGCAAAGTGGTTTTTTTGAAGGAAATTACTGTTTTCAACTTCTTTAGTAACCCCAAAGAACAATTTATTTTGACTGCAGACACATATTTACTTTGTTTTTAACTGTATTTGAAAAATATGAATAAGTGAACAATCAACACTGCCCACAAGCCAGTTAAAAGTCCTTAAAAAAAGCCAGTTATTTTCCCACCTTTCCTCAAATCAGAAGGTAATAGTTTAATGACCCAGTTTACAATTAAGTACTCCGTAAGAACAAAGGCTCTATTGTACCACTTCCCAGCAGGCTAACAACATTTATAGCCTATGTTTGTTTTTACCACCAGTCTCAAGGAACAATTCCGATAACTTTAAAAAAGTTTCACATGACTTTAACAATCGGCAAAAGGTCAAAAATAACTTGATCTCTACATGACTTGTTTTACTGAGTTTTGCAGATAAACAATGCAGACGCAGACTTTTGGACAACAGAGTCATCAGATGAGGTGGCCTCAGGTGAAGTGTCCTCTAAAAACTATGAAACTCCATTAACTACTTTCTCACTCCCTTTACAAGGAGAGCACAAGAGATAACGATGAAGGTGGTGAAACAGTGGAAAAAGGTTGCCCCGGGAGGTGGTAGAACTGAAGGTCAGGTTGGACAGGGCTCTGAGCAACCTGATGTAGTTGAAGATGTCCCTGCTCATTGCAGGGGCATTGGACTACATGACCTTTAAAGGTCCCTTCCAACCCAAACTGTTCTGTGATTCTAAAATGTATAGTTCTAAGTAAAAATTCAGCTTTTATGAAGGTGTTTGTTTCACAGAGTCCCTTATCCTCATCCAAGATGAACCGTCACCTTTGTATTAAGATTGTCACTGCTTGTCAGCATATAACTGCAAAGCTGTCCTTCCTTCTCCCATAGTAGAGAACATTGCATGTGATACAGCTTAAGTCACTGGAAGAACCACTGGAAGAACCCCATTCTCTTTTTGTACAGCATGAAAGAACTGAGCACCAAAACTGAGCAAGCACATGCCTCTAGCTGACTTGTCCAAGTCCTTGCTTAGGAGGCAGGGAGACAAATTCTTACAAGCTCCTATCATCTAGTTTCACAACCCTGAGTACAATACTGAAAGTAACACATTACTTAAAACCATAATCCTGGAAAATAGTACAACTACAAGAAAAGAGACAGAACAGAAAGTTGCACTAAAGCTACTAGAAAATCCAAAGGTGACACAGAAAGTTTGAAATAACTAAACCTGCGTAAGTAGAAAGACTTAAATATTCAGAGGTAAACTCTCTCTCTCATTCTCTCTTGAATGTATCAGTTTCTTCAGAATCTGCCATCTTTTGCAAATGAACCTGCCCAGTTAGCCAAGAAATCCCATCTTCTTTCACATCCATCTACAGAACTCGTAACTTTCACCTCTGGCAGGCTTGGAAACTACCCACAGGGACAGGTTGATGGGTGGCCACTCACTCTATCCATACCAATTTCAAGCTATTATTGAAATCTCACTGTGTTCGCCTTGCTTTGCAAACATCAGACTGTTTAACTTGTGGTTCACTCCATAACAAAGCAAACAAAAAACATCCAACAAATAAGAAACTCCCGAACCTCTGTAATTTTTGCAAAATCACATTGGCACTCATCCTGGAATATTGACTTTGTGGCGGGGAAAAAAAAAGAACTACAAGCTTCCAGACAATATAGTGCAGTGTCACAGAATTGCACATAAAGGAAGCACCTTAAAGTGGTATTAGAATTGCACAGAAGAATGGATGATCCTTTTGGACAATATTGAACAGTAATAGCAAGAAATAACCATAAATGAAAACCTGCATAAATGAAAGCCTTGCATACACAGATTTTGTAAAATATATTTGACAATAAGAAGCCTGACGAATGCTACTTATGTATTTGCACTTGTTCTTTGGTACTTAGAAAAATAAATATAGATAATCTGGAAGGACAGCATCCAGTAAATACGATGGTATACAATATTACTGTCACACAAATAAACCCTGCATAATGATGCTAAAACAAAACCAAACAAATCCCTCCCAGTAAACACAGAAGATCTCACATAATCAGAGAAACATGTTAGAAAGGACCTCAAGAGGTTACCATGTCTATCTCATACTGGAAAACTGGGTTAAATGTACTTAGAGGATTTAATCTGGCCTTAAAAATCAAGTAGTGAAAGATTTTTCAGCCATTCTAGACAACCTACAATGCTGATCAGCTATTCCTAGAGAGTTAGAAAAATCTTCCCTTATAAAAGAAGTTAATTACTTTTTATGTGTCCAGTAGACATGGAAACCAGTTAGTAACTGTCCTTGGTATAAAACACATGTTCACACTGGAAAATGTGTGCCCTTCGTCTTTTTCTCCTAGCCTGAAAAAAAACAAGTTACTCTAATCTTTCCTCACAGGCCCCGATGCCTAAACATTTTATTCATATTGCTGTCCTCTGGACTCTCTCCAACCTTAATATATTGCATTGCCAAGAACTAGGCAGAGTTTTCAGGCTAAGGCTTCACAAGTCTGAAACAGAAATTAGTTGTTACCTATTACATTGTTCCATTACACTAGATGTTGGATATCTATATATAGATCTATCTATACATAGAGATATCTCCTTTATGTGTGTGTATATAGGTATGTACATTTTAAACAAGTCGATAGATTATTGGCTTATTCTTCTTGTGACCCATAACAATGTTCAGCAGAACTATTATTAGCCCGCTCCCATTTTGTAGTGGTGTGTTTTCTTTATCCTCACAAGTAAAAAAGACAAATGAGAATTACTGATTAATTATGAACACTTTTCTCACGTTAAAAACAATTACGAACTCAAATTTTGCCCTCCATAGTGCTTTCAGACCTTACAAGTTTTTCCCTTTTTAAAGTGCAAAGTCCCAAAAAAATGATTGAAACCAGACTCAAAGTAGACAACTATATTTGACTTGAACTGCTCTCCTAGAGCAGCTACAGGATTTTTTCCAACTATTTCAGCATCCACCTACTTTTTCACCTAGACCATATTCTGTAAGTTTGCTAATGAAAATATAAAGCAGAATAGCATAAACATTGTCTTAAAGTCAAGTATAATGCCTCTACTTCTTCCACTTCTTCCTTTTATATTCAACTGTTTAGAGGACTATGAAGTAAGATTGTAAGAACAGCAGAAAAATGGATGGAAATAATTCATATTCTTGGTGAAGTAACAGTAGTCCTGGTCAAGCCAAACTTCTGTTACTCCCTTTTTCTGTAAACTAATTTGTAAAACTTAAAGAAGAAAAAAAAACCTCCAGTAAAGACTACATGGTCTGTCAGAGTTACGTAGCCACAGAATTCTCTCTCCTCTTCTCCTTAGACAGCTGAAAAGGAAAGACAGAATGAGTAACCCCTTAAGCTCAAAACCATGAAGCTTTGTACATGAAAGCATATTGCTTTAATACAGCTAACATCTTACCTGGCTACTTCACCCTTACCATCAAAAAGAATACGAAGATTATTTCACACTAAATCCAAGAACAGAGAACTGACATTTTTAAAATGTCCTTAAGTTAGAAGGTAAAAGACAAAAGAGTACTACCAATTCCAAGGAACCCTCTACAAGAGAATTTCTAGGTGCTCTAACTCTCAAGTGGCTACTCAGAGAAATTTTGCCATTTTATGTACAGAAGTTTTTTATTAAGGGAGAAAGTGTCTTGGTGAAAAGATGCATCTAGTTCTCTAGTTTCCATCCTTGCTTATGCTGTCAATGGCCTAAGCTGGGAGAACACAGCACCATCTGGAAAGACTTCTGGAGATGAAAAGAAATGCTCCCCTCAATTGGGAGAGAATAGGAAATCAAATAGAAACAAGAAACACAATATGAAAGTTCCAAACTGTCTTTTCTATAAAACTGAACCAGGATAAGCACAAATAATTTCTTCTAGTCAGCACTTACTGATTTTGTGCTCTTAATCTAGTGGGGTTTCTTCCCCACTTTCGTGACATAAAACTTAAGTAAAACACACTTGCGAATTCTTTGAGGAAAACAAGGTATTTTCTCTTGTATTTTCCTATTTAAAGCTCCCACAGCACTCATTGGGAAAGAGGGGATATATAAAATGGGGAATAAAAAACATTTTTAGTTAAGGAGCTCATGGAATAAGTAAGAAGATATGTTTGGATAATACTTCATCTCCTAAGCAAAAAATTATGAAAGACAGAATCTTACTACGTAACTTCTTTAGCCCCCTTCATCTTGATAATTGGGAAAGTGAGATCTTCACTAGCAATCACTGAAAAACAACCCAGTACTCAATGAAGAAGCAAAATTGAACAAAGCACATTTTCTTATTCTTAAATAAAGCCTTTATCATCTGCACTTTAGGTGTCTAATACCAATGTAAAAGTAACATGTAATGATGATTATAACTGAGCTGCACATTTTTAGAAACTTAAGAACAACATTTATACAACCATTAAAAGAGACAAAAAAGCCCCATGCTAAAATACCTTACAAACCGGAAGATGAAATTATAGGTAGGAAAGACCTGTGGAAAGATTGATTTCACCTCTTAATACAAAAATAAGGATAGCTGTTGTTACAGGAGAACAGCTTTTCAAGAGTGGTAGTTTAGACTGATGCAGATGCCCAAAGGGAGGAGGAAAGATCTTCTTAGCTCCACCTGTGTATGTGGGTGGGTATATGTTACCTCCTCATCCCATCATCCATAGGGATCTGTAGTCAAGGTAGATGAGAGACTGCTCAAATCTCCTTCATCCAAACTCCTAGAAAGTCCATGTGCTTTCAAGTTGACAAGCACAGTAACAGGAACAGTTTTAAAGTGTAAGCTACTAATTCACTCTTTAACTTACTAGTTAACTGCATTGCAGACGTATCACATCCTCTAGCACAGATCCATACCACAAGTTTCTCAATGGAACAGAAGCAACTGAAGAGAGACAGACAAGTGTGAACATAATCTCATGCTGGGAGTTGCATTTGGTAGATTTAAAGGTAAGAGCAAGCCTCAATTTCCATGTAAAAAAGGCTCCACATATACTCTAAATCCAAATGATTTTAGATTTTGGCTTACTACATTTGAGAAATATACTTTAAATCAGGGACCAAAAACTCCGCTTATCCACAACACTTTCCTTAGAAGAGTATTATTAATTTCCATTGCATCTTTCCCAAGGGAGAAGGGCAGGGGAAAGAAGACAAAGAAACATGCTCTCACTCTTTCATACAGGTGTGATGACTCCCTTCCAAAGTCTGAGTTAAAGGCAGCAGAGGAAAGAAACTTTTCCTACCTCTTATGTTTGCTCATCACCAGATCTCTGGCAAGCAGACATAATGCAAGGTCCCTATCCAGCCACATTGGCAAAGTAACACCAGTAACATGGGAAGAAATTAGCCCATCACCATTTCAGAAGCTTCTGTACACAAGTAGGGTTCTTGCCAATTTTGTGATATCTTTTGGAGATGCGTAGAAGATAATAAAGTTGTCTGAATATGCAGTTAAGCCAGGCTGAACACACTTTGGGGCCCAATCCATTACCTTATTCAGGATGTAAGCAGCCAGAAAGCACGGTCAATGGGGCACGGTCTGGGGCACAAATGCATTTTATTGACATGTGGCAGACAGGATTAACCTGTCAAACCAGCTTAGTTCTCACATTACCAGATGATGACAAATAACTCACTGCAAATCAGGTTGGAGGGCTGAAAACTTCATGGAAATGAAATGCCTTAAAACTCTTACTTTGGAGATATTATATATTCCCATTGCCTTTTTCTTCTTAACTCAACTATCACAGTTTAAGGAGGAAGAATCCTCTCTCATTCCTAGTTTCTCCTGAACCTATAAATGATTTATTTTTTTTCTTTCTACTCTCTCAATTTTCTCTCATTGCCTGGAACAATTATTTTCCTCAAACACCTGAAAACTGTCTTTCCACTCATCATTTCACAATGAAAGTTGGGGAAGACAGAAAGGATAATAGTGTTTTACTGCCAGAATTAAACTCTTCTGGAGTAAGTGAGTAACTTGGCAAGACAACTACATATTTTTACCTACAGGGAACCAGTTTGTCCACACTCCCCTCCCCTTCTTCACACTGTCAATGTCAAGTCACTACTTTCAAAAATATAGCAGGGTTAAAGAAAAAGCTTCCATTAGAAATCACATCATTTAAAAGGAAGTATAGGAAGAGCTGCTCCAAGATCAGAAGAAAGAATGAAGTCCTACTTTTTGAAATGCAGATGTAAAAATCTTGAAAACTTGTACGGTACAATGCAACAAATCTGATTAAAATTACACGAAGCATGATAATAAGAGAGGAGAGGGCAGCTATACCATGCTGAGAGTATATTTAATGATAGCTAAAAGGGAAGAGGTATGATGTGAAAACAGCTGAATAATGGTTGACAAGGATGACTAAACTGAACATGTGAAACAGAGCATCTTGTTGGACGCAGAGAAGTCTTCTGAGCAAACTGGCCAAAATGAGGTCTTATGAAAAAAAGAAATGGGAGAGACAAAGTAAACACTGCACTTGAAACGCAGCAGACAGGAACAAAGGAGCAAGCCCCAGGAAAAGGCAGCATCTTAGAAGACAGCACAGATAGTGATGCTGCTTGAAAGCATGCAGAAGACAAAGTCTCTTGGAGAATCTGAAAACTATTACTCTACTACACAAACAAGGCGATAATGGAGACCTGAGAAAGCACAGCATTTACAGACAATTGGTCTGTTGTCTACAAAGTTTTTACCAAAGTAAGTGAGGGTAAAAAAAAAAAGAAGTCCTCACTATGGCAAAACTTTGTAAAGTCTGATTTAGTTGAAATACTTACCGATAACCTACTTGTTCCTGCAGAAAGAGAGGTAGCAATGACAAAGAAAAAAGGGGAAAACCAATCAATGACAAAAAAGTCAGAGCACAAAATATTAAAGATTACAACTGGGAAGAAGATACATAAATAAAAGTTAAATTATTATGTGGGATTATCTCAGGAGTTTAAATATTAATTCTAAACATAATACTGTTTAATTTTTTGACAGCAACATCAAATTATAAATCAAATGTAGT
This sequence comes from Limosa lapponica baueri, assembly GCA_002844005.1. Taxonomy (NCBI): domain Eukaryota; kingdom Metazoa; phylum Chordata; class Aves; order Charadriiformes; family Scolopacidae; genus Limosa; species Limosa lapponica. Next base: position 20,698 of record KZ508868.1, on the reverse strand, counting down.
TATAATTACATTTATCATTCAGCATAACAGAAAAATTACACCTATTAAAAGCACAGTTTCAAGAAAGTCAAGGACAAACGTTTCAAAGCATACTTGTTTTCTTGTGCTTTTCATCTCATTTTTCAATCACATATACAAGAATTTTTATTGCCTAAGCACAACAGCAGACTTTCCTGAGTATTATACTCTACATTTTCCCTCTTTAGCTCTCAAAATAGCAGTCCTCCACAGAGGGCATCGATTTCTAAATTCTTCAGGGAAACATCTAACCTATGGACTAATTTACTTTCATTCACTTGAAACTGGTGAGAGTAGAGTAAGTATGTTTGTTTGGGTTTTTTATTTGGGTTTGGTTGGGGTTTTTTTTCCAGAGTAAAGGTATGACTTATGAATAAGGACTGAGCTCAGTAAAAAAGTCTGGGCTGAAAAATATCATTCATGCTCAGCACAAAGGACTTTTGTTTAAGGAATAACTTTTTACAGTACTGACATCTCTGCTTATCATAAAGCAGCCTTTTCTTTTTAAATGGAAAATTCAACCAAGGGAAGTTCAGTTTGCGTTGACCCCTCTATTCTTCCAACTTGGAAAATATTTACCTTAGTGTATGGACTATCGCAGAAACTAGGATGTAGGCTCATAAGAAGCCAGACTTCTAACAGAATAATTAGAAACAATCTTACAAAATTGGGAGAAGACCAAGGGCTTCAAAACGCATAATTTCAGAAAGGTATACACTGGCATTAGATCATTAAATCCCACAGTATTGGCAGTATTTAAGTGTTTAGCGTGCATTATGCACAAATTTTGATAACATGTGAGAGCAGTTTCTTAAGTTAGAATAATATGGCATTTATGTATTCTAATTACTAGTTTTGCAAAGGTTCCTGTTTCTAAAATAGAACCTTTTAATAACATCTGGGGATGTACCATAGCGAAGAAAGCATTCAAAATGCCTAATAAGAGGAATAGCAAAGAATATACATAATTGGTCCAGAAAAAGAGAGAACAGAACCAATAAAGAAAGAAACCTCCAACCAACTTTTCTTAACTATTGTCAGTAAAAGCTGAAAAAAATCAAGCTATTGACTTACATGCTTTAAACATATCAATCTTGGCAGGTTCATCTATACTTACAGTCTTTTACCTTTATTAAGAGACAGCACATAGCATCCATACCATACTCTGCAAAACCTTACAGAACATCCATAAATCACAAACCAACCAAACTTTCAGATGATGCACCACATCATTCCTATCACAGCAACTGTCAGCAATGTAATTCTTGCTTTTTCATGGTTAAGATGCCATTCTTTGAACAAACCATTAAAAAGTATTTTGTGTGTCACTCACATTTTAAGTAATCTTTGTAGCGAAGGCTGCTGAGTATTTTCTATTTCTCTCTGTTTACAACTGCTGCATTGGCCTAGCAGTCGAATTGTTGAGAAATTTGATTAGTTACCTATTTTAAACATCTACACTTGGAAGAGAAACATCTTGTTTACATTAACCAGATCCTCATAGTAAGACACACAGATATATGCACGCATACACGCACACAGAGCATACACTGTAAAAAAGTTTTAAGGGGGATGTGCAATTTAAACAAATTAGTTAAAATGACAGATATTTTGACTTTTCAGCAGTTTGAAATATGACATGGTAACTCAAATGCTTTTACTTGTCCAATTACGGCTATTTATAAAGAAGTCTATGCTTTCATTGCTTTACACATCTGTAATGCTACTGAAGGTAAGAGAAACTGCAACTATTTCAAGAAGTATGTTTTGTTCTTCACTGTTCAAACAAAATCATTATCTGTCAATTGATATATGTAAGCATTATACATAAAAAAGGAGACACTGTCTTGAGTTTGTTTGAATACTGGGATAGCATGAAACTGCAACATGCTGATAAATTCTATCGTAATAAGAAAGGGGCATTGGGTTTGGGGTGGTGGTGGTGTGGTTTTGGTTTGGGTTTTCCTTGTTTTTTTTAAACAACTGACCAAAGAACAATCATAGTTAGTATTCCTATTTCAGGAATGCCCTTATAAGATCAGGATCATAGTGTTTGCTCACATATATGTATTAGTCCTTCCTCCAAAGAGCTTACACTCTAAAATAGACAAGAAAAAGCAATGGTTACAATGGGAGCAATGTCTCCATTATATACTTTAGAAAGGCAGGAAGAAACTTGCTCTAGCTTACACAGAAAGACAAACAATTCTTATAAGTCTCTAGGTGTCACCTTATATAAAAATGCTATTTGCCCACAATGACATTGAGACAAGGGTCACAGGAAAAGTCAAACATGACATGAATTTGCTCTGCCTTTTCATGTAGCTCTGCCTTTTTAACCAGAGCCTTACCTAATGAGTTAGAAAGGCTCTATCACAAATCCCTAAAACCAGTGACTGAACAGTTAAAATACAAAGAATAAAATGCTCAAAAATAATAACAATAAAAAATATCTGGCTTTGAAAGAAGAAAAAAGCTCTTTAGAACAGTTCTTGAGGGCAGAATACAGAATGCCAGAGTTTGAGCCTGCACTTCTCTCAGCTCATTTACATGTTCATCCCTTCACCTTCCCGCTGTCTCTTGGCAGTGCCACCTCTTTTGCTCTTGCTGTCCCTTCCTGCCTGTGGGTGTCAGCTGGTGGGGACCAGCCCAAGCAAGCAGGACTCTGAGCTTTCCCAGTGGTACACTGGAACAGCCTACTGCACCTTGCTGTATTAGCAGGCCTGCCAGAAGCCTATAAAACAATTCAGAGACAGATAGGATCAAAACAGCGGCTAGAGGGCAAAGACCAGTGAGGTGCGTTTAAGTAAATCCTTCCATGATATAAACAAAGCAACAAAAGAGACTCCACAACAAGAAACTGTGGACTTCTAGAACAAGCAACAAGCTAATGAAGGATACAGCCCAAATGTGTACTATACACATATTTCAGCGGCAAACAACGTATTTAAAGAAAAAACTTCCATGATGCACATTAAACACCCAACACTTAGCCCTTCTCAAACAACTAGGAATTAATCCTCTTCCAATTCCCGCTTTTTTCAAGTGTAAGGCACTCATTAAAAAATAATTTAAGAATATTCCATCACTTTAGACATCAAAAGTCCTGAGGTAAGACTACTCAGGACTACTACTACTATTAGTATCCCAGTACCAAAATTATGAGAGACAATGATTTATACCTATTTTTCCATTGTAGCCTTTCATTCTAGGTTGAAAAAAATTCACAACTTCCCAAAATCATCTGTGAAAGAAACAGTAGTTTTCTAAATGCACATCCAGTTAAATAAACCATGCCCCAAACAAGAAAGATTTCATACTGCTACGTATTTGGCTACTAAATTGTCACATTGTTACTTTTCACAGACCAGGTTTTAAGAACTGCAAAGAATTAACATTTAGAGGTATTTTTCTGTTTCAAATTAGATCTGCTCCTTTATCTAAGACAAGCATTAATAGACAGAAGCTGTACTTTTAATGGCTTATAAAATAAAAATCTCCATGATGGTTCTTGAAGGATAACTCTCTCACACTTAGAACTTGTTACCAGTTTTCTAGAAGGCTTTCTAATTCTGGATTTTAGGAGAGGTCAAAGTAGCTGTTCCCCACATGGACACCAGCTTAAATCCACTCCTCCCATTATAGGAGAAGCCTTCAGAAGGCAAGTCCATAGCACACAGGTGAGTGCAGTAAAAGCACCTGTGATCAATTTGACATTATGGTCACCAACCAATTAGTGAGATTCAGCCAGGCATAAGTCATCAGCTCTGGTGAAAAGACAGCCTTGTTCCAGTTCTTCCATAGTAAACTCTATCTGTATTAAAGACTACTGAGAAGTAAGCCACAGGCATGTAAAGGACAGCCTCTGCCTCCAGTTTTTTTTGCTTCATCAAATAACTTTTTTTAAATTTTGCTTTCCACCACCATTTTCAGGAACACCTAGTAAAAGTTCCCAAAGGAAGCCTAGCATTCCTGTCGACTGTCATAAAGCACACTCTTCCTCTTTCTAGTGGAGATCTTGCCATACCTGTCCTTTACAGCAGTTGTATCAAACCAGAAATCAGTAAACTGGGAGATACGCCAATAAAAGAAACCTACTTATTTTTTCTTGAGAAGAAACAATACTCAACACAATTCCTGGCTTTGTGCAGCGAGAGTGGCATTTAAACTTACATCTTTGCTTTCCAAAACTATGTAGACATTGTACTAGTCATTCTATTAATCCTATAATCTACAACAGCAGTTTCTGTTTTGGAAAACATCTCCGTGGGGCAGCAGGCAGGCTACAGAAGACTAACGGTTGTCTAATCTTTCAGGGAGATCCTCCAGCTCTAGGTTGAAAAATAAGTGAATGCTGAACTTGTTCTGTGAACAGAAGACTGTAGCCTAACATGCTGTCGTCTCTGGTACTTGCCACAGAATGTGTTTGGACAGACTGAACTACTGCTCTTCATGTAAAACCAGTACCTTAGCTAAAAATGTATCAACATTGTTCAGAAGCTGGCCTAAATATGACCACATGAAAAAAAACCTGATAAGAGTTGGAAGGGTTATGTCACACACATGGGAATATATTTTACACAGAAGTATATGCTTTTGGGTAGAAGTCAACATAAACATGCAAATTACCCTCATTCACTATTGTGTAGGTAGGATTTTTATTGACAGCAGAGATATTCAAAACAACATTGAAAATTGAGCTCTTAGTTAAGGAAGGGAGTTCATAGCACTAAAACAACATCTATACAATGACTTCCAGAAAGAAAAATAAAAGCTTCAACTCATTCACCAGGTTTCTACCTGCAACAAAATTCATACAAAATGTGCTAAATCTTGAGACAGACTAACCTTGTTACACTGTCACCTAGTTACTCTAGAATCATAGTGACAACATTTCATGGGGAAAAAAAGTTTAAGTTCTTAAAAAAAATTAATCAAATGTTTCAGATGCATTTATGTCAAATCAGCATGTTACTCAACCCACAACATAGGTGGGATTACAAATCCTGCAGTAGGTTATTGTTGCTCTTTAACTAGACCGGTATCTCATAAAGTTGAGGGCAGTACTATCCAGCAAAGTAAAACAGCAAGCCTTTTGGAATAAATTCAAAGTACTAAAAGGACAATACAGTATTCTAAACTATTGATGTTCTGGCAAGAACATGTATATGCAAATCTGAGTCTTTAAAACCAATTTAGACAAGAATTCTGATCTCAAATGTATTAATGTGGACAGCTACAAAGCTGCTTTTATTTTCTTAAGAGACAACAGCTTCTACACAAGCAATTTCTAAAAGATACAGGAACATCTTCTAAAGTACCAGTTATGACAACTTTATTATCAGTTCTTATTCCCTCAGGGACATTTTGATAGAAGGAAATTGAAAGTGAGGCAAGGAAAAAAACCCTCTTATACAGCTACTAGCTTTTGTCTTGCACTGGCTAATCTGTTATGGTAGGTTTAAAATTTATTTAAATGTAAGTGTACATGATGGGTTCCACCCCAACCATGTCCTCCCCATCCAAGCAAATATGAATAGGCTTTCATTCACTATCCAATCTCTGTTTGTTTCTGTAATTACTCAGTGAACAAACTGTTCTTATATGAAACCTAAGAAAACAGAACACCAGGGAAATAATTTTTAAAATGTGACTTCAATAAAAATCTTTGACTTATGTTATATATCATCTCTCTAATGAAGCAAGTATAAGGGGAGAGAAAAAAAAAATACTAAAAAGTGGAATGCAACCCCGGAAATTACCCAGCAGCTTGCCACAGTTCTCACATATATGGCAGAGGTCCAACCTAAACAAAGAAAAGTTACCCATAAGTTAGGGACAACTAATTTGGAAACACAGCTTTCCCAGGACATGGAGGAAACTCTAATACTAATTTTGTTTAATGACGCTATTTCCATTTTTCATTTAGAAGTTGAAATGCATGCATTCCAACAATTGAAATAGCAAAACCAGTTTCTTTTCTTTTCCTCCTGAAATTAATTTTTTTTCATCCAGTAGGGAGGGAGTGTAAGAAATGCATGTGGCTTCCTTTGTTATCTGTTTAGTAGTAAACTGATCAAAGCTGCCGATGCTCTTACCATCATAATGGTATGGTAGTATACCAAAAGGTCTTCAGTGTAAAGAGTAAGTAATATTTACTTAGGATTCCCACCCCTAAGGAAAATCCTGCAAGACATTTGTAAAAAGATAACAGTAAGTAGGAAAAAAAAGCACATACTATCTTAAATAAACTGCACTTAACAATAGGGAAAAAAATATTCAAACCACATAGCGCTCTGCAGCAGGGTCATAAAAAGAAAGGAAAAAGGTCGCTGAAGTATTTACAAACCCTGTTTTCACATATGAATCAAAGTATTACTATGTTTTCCATCTTGGCTTTGAAAGCCATTAAGTAAAATTAAATATTTACAGGCTTTGTTCTTTTTCTTCCACACAAAAGATGGATCTTATCTTATTACCTCAGCATTACTGGATGCAAAACTATCCCTTTTCAAAAGTAAATATTTCAGAACACCCCCTTCTAGATTTTCACCTCTTGTCAAGAAAAACTAATGTTATTTTGAAAGGTTAATCTTACAGTGAGCCTCCTACTGCTCAAGGCGTCTTTCTAATACTAATTCAAAACATATCAGAAGTTTCTCCGGGTTCTTAAACATTTAAGATCAAATATTTTCATCATCTCATTTTAAAAAAGTGGTGATACACAGCACCAAAGAAAACCAAACAGACAATATGTCTGACAGGATCTGCATAACCTGCTTTTTCTTTTTCTACTTCCACTTACTGGAAGGAACCAAGCAGGGAAATCCAGTTGAAACTACAAGACTAACAAAACTTTTAGCAGAAAACGAGAACTAGCTTTAGAAAGTCCTTAAATCACGTGAAAAACAAACAACAGAGACGAAACTAAGAAGAAGGAACCCAGCTTACCAATGTTTGAGAAAGCTGTGACGAGAAAGCTGTGACAAGAAATCTATTCTCTAGCATAAAAGTGAAAAAATAGATGAAGACTGAACTTCTAAAACCCAAATAAGATTTAAAACAAAACAAACAAAAATCCCCAACCACAAATAAAAACACAACACACAGAAACTCTAGGCATATGAGTCAGACTTAGAAAGAGTTACAAGAAGCCTTCCTGAGGAAGTCTATCTGGTCTGTTCTCAAGGCTGTCCAAAGTTGCTTTCTGTACCACAGGGAACTGAGGGCAAGTGGGAGTCCATCACAAACTCTTGGTCTTTTAAATACAATTCAGTAGTCCAACTAGGAAGCTTTGGGCCAGCATGAAACGTACTATTCTTGAAAGGCACCTTCTCTTACATCCCGGCTGCAGGACCCGGGGCATCTCCCGGGGCAGAGCGGGGGCACCCGGCGGGGAGCGGCCGGGCCCAACAGGCCTTGCTTGAGCTGTCCAGGGCGCGGGTGCTGAACAGGTCTCTGCCCTGGGAGGGGCTCGCCTGGGGTTTGGGTTTTTCCTCTTCTCGGCTTCTGCGGAGCCTGTGTTAAACCCCAAACAATTCATCCTCGATTATTAGTCTTTTGTTAATGCTGTTATTAAGTGCAGTTAGCCAAATACCACAACAGCGACACAAACAGATGTATTATTACGTGAGGACTGTCTTCTGCAGCCAGGCCAGAGTCAAGCCCTTTTAATGGTTTTTACTCTGGGTCTTTAGGGAAGATTCATGGCTTAAAGATACTAAATTCAGTTTGTGTAAAAGATGATGAGGTATATGCAAGTGTAAAAAAAACAACCCTGAAATCCCCCTCTATTTATACAGCACTAAGGCCAATTTGTATGCACAATCACAATTGTACTTTTGTCTGTTATGGAAAGGTTCTTCACAGCCCAATCGGATGCTTTGAATTTTAAAGACTAATTGCATCTGGCTTGTTTATACAGGAAGAAACAGCTTCAAGTTTACTAGCTAACACAAACAGTAATACCAGATAACTCTCTACCTAAGTCTATTTTTAATTAATACTGTTATCAATCTATTCTTCTCAATCTGGCTAGGCAGACAGTCACTGACAGAAACAGAAACAGCAACTTAAGTTTTTTTAGGACAGTACTCAGTAACTCTACTGTTAAATGTTATCTGCTTTGTTACCACCCTGGTCCTTTTTTCTCAGACACACCTAGCAAATTAGAGCTTTCTACAAGACTAATTCAAAGTAAGCATATAAAAGTAAGCATATAAGCATATCATTCAAAGTAAGATATAAAAATTGAGAGATACTAAACCGTAACAGTGCAATAAATGCTCTTTCAGTTACATTCCAAGGCAATACACATTGTTGAAATTGTATCCAATAGCTAGAAAGTGTCAAGTACAATTAAAAAGCGAAAAAGAGCTTTCTTCATTTGTAATGAAGAAAGAACTACCCGTTAATAAAATGCACCAATTGCAAATTTCTGCATTCAAAATTGGGAATCAGTTTTGAAATAGTAAGGGTAATTTGCTTATTAGGAAGTTTTCCAATGGTAAAATTATTTGTCAAAATAAAATACCCAAGGAATTAGATGGTTTTCCAGTAAGAAATTAAGACAGAAAAGAAAAACATCATCTGCTCCGAATGGGCTAAGCCCAGCTGATCCTGCATTCCAGTGCCGAGAAAGAACTGTTAACCTCAAGGTTCCTTCAAGTGCTATGATCATCAACAAAGAGCCTTTCCCCCACACATCACTCAGAATTAAATCTGTTCTTGTAACCCATTTTGTGTAAAGTTTTGGGGTAAAAGACATTGTATGCCTACTAACCTAAAAATAATCATGAACATTCATTTATAATGTCAAGAGCAAGGCCTATTGTTTTCCAACACACTGTATGAGAAAACACGTTTAAGTATTGCATACAAAAATAACTTACAGTAATAGCTGACAAAGTATCTTTCCCCTACACTTACTCTTCTATGGACAAGTATTTGTGATGATACTCCTAAGCCTCAGTTACAGGGTTCAATGTCATACCATTCACTGACTTTCATGGTTAGGAAAGCACCATTAAAATTAGCTTCCAGTTTAGGAGTTTCTGCAAAGGACTATAAATCTATCAAATTAAGATGTGAATACTGAGATTACAGAAAGAGCTCCTTTCCTCCAGCAGAGGAAGGAATTCTTGTCAGTTATATATGAGAATTCCTGACAAATGGGATTATATTCTTCAAGGCAGATTTGTGAGCATACCAAAAGTTCTGCATGTGCAAGACTCACTGACGTGAGTAAAGCTGTCCTCAGTGTTTTAGCTGTACCAGTAGCTTAAAAGCATTGTACCTAGTACATTTATCATCACTGCCTGAAGGAGCACAAGGCTAAATATGTCAGAGAGAAACTACACTAGGGAAAATGCAAGAAAAACAAGGCACTGACTTGAGGCTTTTCTTCCTTTCCTATTTCTATATGAAATTTCACGTCTGAAATTGAATTACAAGTGTGTAATTTTGTCCGTTTACAAATCTGTAAGGAATATACAGAAAACTGATAGGATTAGAATTTAATATGTTGACACTTAAGTTCCAGGCTTTAATGTCTTGTGCTGTATGTACAGCACAGTTACCCGGCCAGACCTTGAGGAAGCAAGTTTAACCAGTTGTTTAGCTTGCGTGCACTTCAAAATACGGCTAATGAAAAGAAAAAAGTTACACCGCAATTTTCAAGTTCAGGGAAAATCAAGGTAGAAAAACTGGAGACAAGAAAATACCTAAAAATGGATATCCTAAAATAAAGAATTTCATCAAAATGGCCTCTCTTATCTTTGATATAGAGCCAATTATCTGTTTCAGTGTGTTTCTCTTCAGCATTACTCCTCCATTAACACCTACTGCTAGATGAAAGTAGGATAACTAAGTTAAAATCCAAATTAAATATAATAGCCAAAATTATGCCTTTCTAGGAAAAAAAAATCCCAAACTAAGACACTGTTTTATTTTTTTTAAACAGGAATATTTTTAAGATCCAGCTGAATCAGTATTTCTGCAGATTTATTTTTGTTTCCAGTAGCACTTCAGTTACTAATACAGGTGTTGCAAGTAAGATGAGTCATCTGCACAGAAAACAGCAAGAGGGCAGAGAAAAGGAAGAAAAAAAGGAGAGGCTCTCAATAAGCTATAAACGCACAGCTTTACTGTGTCACAGGATCACAGTTTAAGAGACTGGAAAACAACTGTATCGGCACCCATGTTCTGATTCCCTCTGAGTGAAAGTAAGGTACCAAATAGCACCATTCCATACAGACTTTCTCTCCACCTCTCTCTTGCTTACAAATTTGGTATCCTTTTCAGAGGTTTCCCTTTGAGATTAACATTTCCTCAGGTGCTTATGTTTTTCACTCATTTAATTCTGCATCTTTGTGGATAGTGTCAGGCCAGCCACATGCTGAATACCAACATTTGTTTTTAAACATAATTCAAAGAATGCTTGCGTGCTACAGCTAACAGTTTTACAATTAAGAATAGGCTGTCACAAGACACAGCTGTTAAACAGCCCATTAATAATCCAAATCCATGATGGGAAAAAGAAGAAAAATAAGAGTCCCTAGAGGTTCATCTTATTAATTAGTATTTTGCTGCACTTTGTAAAATGCACAACATTTTACAAATATTACAGCTACATAGAAGTAGAGGCGTTTGACTGCTGGCAAGCATTTAAGAACATTCCTCATGTTGACAAATTATGCATCACTTCTGCATACTTAACTTGCAAGCTAAGGTATCTGTAGAGTGAAACAGGCAGAAATCAGAATAATCTCCAATTTGATATAATCTCATCTAGACCAGAATACCTCCAGGTCTCCCATTCTCAGCTCATCACAACCGTAGCTAGAGTAATTTCCATTATTTAAAGGCAGTATAGCCCAGCACCCTGCTTCTCAGCATAGTTAGCAATCCAGACGCACCACCAAATCCACAACATGGCTGTATAGCTTTTCAGACTCAAAAAGCCAAAAACATTCAATACCATGCTACACCCTCATTCAATACCACACTACACCCTACACCTGCCATTTTCATTAGTTAACTAATGAACAGTTGGTGGAATGACAGAGATGGAAGGAACAGCCTGTGGATAGTAAAATACAAGAACCACATCTCCAGTACACTTCAACAGGGATCCACTTCATTTTTTTTGATGCTTTTGGCTACTTCTAGCTTAGCTCCTAGTTACATGTTTTTCATCAATAACATACCAAGATAAAATACAAAAATCTGTATGCCAGTATTTTCAACAGTAGATTAAACTTCAGCTAAAAGGGAGGTCAATATCACTAACCCACTATTAAAAATGAGGCAACAGCCATAAATAAGCAAGTATTTTGCAGAGAAAGATTGCCATGTGCATTACAACAAACGTAAGGCAAGTCATACTTAGCATTGACAAAGACTGTTCAGAGTATATTTTTTTCCAAGAGTTGAAAGAAATTAGAGAAATTAATTCCTACTGGCTTTTCTAGCACTACTAAAAGCAAAGATTGCAGCAGAGGTCCTGGAAATTTTTTGCTCTGTCAATAATAATAAATAAAAAGGTCTAATATTTAACAAGTTTTTTTAAAAATTATTTAGCCAGTGGTGAAAATTACCTTATTCCAAGATTACAGCTAACCAAGCCCTAAAAGAGAATCAATACTGGCCAACATTTAAAAACTAGAATGCTTTTGACAGCCACTCCATGACCTCAGGGTTCCATGACAGCATAAACTCACCTTATCTGTGTGGATAGGAACAATCAATCAACGCTGCTGTCAGCCCAAGTGGTCTTCATAAAGCTTAATTCTAGCCTACTTTTCACAAATCAACAGATTTCCCCAGCATATTAAACTGTTTAACGTCAAAAAATTACATCATCTGAGCTTAAAACTCTTTTGAACATTTCTTCTGAATAAAGCTTTAAAGCAAAATGTACAATCATTAAATGCATTTAAAAGGTTGGTTGCCTGCACACCCATAGGGGGAAGTCATATATACCTGCCCAGCCCACTAGAAGGAACTCTTGCCCCCCAGCTCCAAATGTGTTCATCATTTCCTTTTGACTTCATCAGCTGAGCACAACTGTGTGCTTTACAACTGGAGGGGCACAGTGGAGACACAAAGGAGAATAACCTGGGCTGAACACATTATCTCTCACACTTGCACAACACAAGACACATTATTTGCGTTAGCCTTCTTATTTGTTTGCAGCAGAACTAGTCCCACATTTGCAAGGAACATTTCCTCCACTCCCTACTTGTATGCTGTCACTGGATCTTGGTCCTATCAAGCACATGAAAAATGAAGTTTATTTAGCACACCATTTATTATGCTAGCAGTGGAACCTCTATTCCCTCCAAACTGGAAGTTATTTCAGTATTGTATTTTACTTCATAAGTATTTTACACACTTTGGTTTTTCACATCCATAGTTACAAAGAAGCCCAGTATCATGTGTCTTTGAAAATGTTATCACTTACAAAACACACAAATTCAGAGATATGAGACATTTGGATAAAAACTAATCCAAGGCTGAGCTGTAGCAAATACACAATTAAAGCTAACTGCATTCAGTCCTTAAGAAGCAAGGCAATGCCTGTAGACTTGTCATCTACTATTTAAATGTTAGTCATCTAGTATCCAAATGTTAGGACAACTGAATTAGATATTCAAAGGGTGTTTCTTTGATAGCATGCAGTGCTTTTACATATGTGAATTTCATACTGTTTTCATTCATGGGCTGTTCTAGTAGATCATTTCTCTTCAACCAGCGACAGCCTTATGGCTCTCTTGCACTGATGGAGCAGGTGATTTATTTCTTTGCACAGCAGTTTAAAGATATCAAAGTAGTGTTACAATTACATTATTTTTTTTTTTTTTGGAATTGCAATTCGCTAATAGATTGATAGAGCTTTAACAAAAAGCAGGGTCTTCTTCATTTTGAACTCAGACAAACAATCTACTTGTCATATATTTAGTACTACTCCCAATATAGAAAGGAAACAAGTATCTATCCACACTTGACCTGACTACCTCTAACAACTATACCCATAAGGATAAGGGGGTGAAAAGACAAACCAAAACACTGAAACGAACCCCAATTGATCAATAAGGTTGCAAAATCACAACAATAAAAAAATAGAAAGCTCTAGAATAAAGTTGCATAGGTAACCCTGTACTTGGGCATTTCACACCTGAACTCAGTAGTACTAACTTTCAGGACACTTCATCAAAGTCACCTCTGAAGATGAACCATGCTTATCCAGTTTAAGATACTATAGGGGCCCTGAGCCACTTGCTGCCCAAACATAATGTGCCTTCTAACATTCAGAATCCAGGGGTGTGATTTTAAACTCATTCCTCCCAAAGGACAGCAAAATACCCCAGAAAACAGACAACAAATCCTCAAGTCTGGCAACTTCGGCTACTTCAGTCATCCTTACTTTAGGCTACTCTAGTCATCCCCACTGATGCAGCAAAGACAATGGCAAGAAAGAGGTCTGCCCCATGGGGAAAGCTGTTAAATGACCATAGAGAACTGCATTTTACTATTGTCACCATTCTTCATATTCTGGAAATTGTCCACCATTATCTCTCTGAAATTTGCCTAATTGATGATGCTCTGCTATATCCGGTAGGGCCACAGCATTTTCTTGACAGGTAAGATCTTTCCCCATACTGGAATTTCAATCCATATTCATGCTTGGGAACCAAGGAGGAGTGATATTCTTCAGTCTGCAAGAAGTAAAACTCCTGATAGCTGCAGGAAGGCAGGATTCAAAAGCAGCACGATTTTCAGGGAACTATCTATGATTCTTGGCAGGGAGATAGTTTATTTTCTAAGTTATCTGAAAGACTATCACCAGATTGTTCGAGATTTCATTATAAAAGAAAAATTTTGAAGATTCTCAAAATACTGTCTGTGTGTGCAGGCAATCTGCAGAAAGCACTTCTAAGCAGACCTTTCTTTTGCTGCACATGGAAAACTTCACCAGTTTTTAGATTTCTTTCATGAAGGCCACATCTGTTAGTGTAGACTATGACAGATTTTAGCAGCACAGAAGAACTGCATTTAGGTTACGCACAGTGCAATTCAGCAAGAACTCATCCTTCAATATTGTGTCAAATTCAATACCTGAAGACAGATGCATCCGTATTTCAGTAAGACATGGGTCCCTCTTCTTTTTGCACTGAGTCCTAATGACTTAAAAAATGTGGTAAGTGCCTGAACTCTATTTCAACTCAAGCAAATGTATATACATCTATACTTCATGAAAAAAAAAAAAAAATTCCAGGAGAATCATAGCTGAAGCTTCATTTTTCCCCACAGAATAGCCTTTATGCATGTTCAGGCAACGTGCTAGAACTGACATAACAAAGAATGTTATTTACTAGCTTTGATACTACTCCAGATGCTCGACTAACCTCTCGTATCTAAAAATTCCACCTTCAGTTTTTAAAACCATAATGAAATTGCAGTATAAATCAATCTGACATAGGGACTAATTATGGTAGCCCGACTAGGAAGTGTTTTGGAACACCATTAGTTTTAAAAGCCATTTACAGTTAAAATGTTGCTAAACAATTGCTTTATATAAATAACACTTCATATGGAAAGCCAAATATATTTTAACAGCTCATTTTTTCTTGCCATTATTCTTAGGTGAATTTATTATAAGTTACTAGAAGACATGCAAAGTGGATGCCAGATGAGAACTCTGTATTTATAGCACACTAAGTCGGTCAGCAAACAGAATCTACTAAAAATATCCACAATGGTATGCAGCACACCCACCCTTTGGGGACTATTCACAGGCTGTGGTGGTCTGACTTTCAGACAGAGTAGACAAGGAAGAAGAAAACACCCAGGTAGGTCAGTCCCTAAAGACTAAGAGTAATGGAGTAGAATCCCATACAACACTTCATACTCTGTTTGGCAGATATCCTGTACCCTGCAAGATTTTCCTGTGTGCTTCCTGATCTCTCCAGGTCAATACTATGCAATCTCCAAACAGGGAACAGAAGCATGTGACGAGTGAAAGTGAGAACCAGCTCCATTCTTATTATGGCTTCCCCTCCCATTTTTGCAAGCATCAGGAATTTGAAGCCTACCACAGAACATACACCAGACAGCTCTGGATGCACACCAAGACATCCTTATGAAAGTCACGATGATCATTTAACGGAAAGGTGGCCTTGGGAACATAGGCACTCACTTAGGAAATACCTAATGAGAGAGCAGACAGCAAAGCCACTGTCCTAGATGTCTATGAAGTGTGGTTCTGGTTTTATTCAGGTAATTGTGGTTTTTACACAAATTGTTTTCTTTTGATTTATAAGGTGCATGTCTTTAAAGATATTCCAAAATAAAAGCTCAGAGCACTCAAAGGTTTCTCACTGTTTCTTTTCACAGGTTAAATATCTGCAAGAACATGTTCCATTACCACAGCAAATGAAGACAATCTGTAGAAATGACCATACATGTCTCTTGAAACTAATTAAACCATTCATGAGCAGTAGACACACTGCAGAAAAATTTTGAAAATAAATTTGGTTTATACATCTGCAAATAGTAGTGGAAACCAACACAAAAGCCGTCATAACATTATTCAAAACTTAAAAGTTTCATGCAAGGCTAAGACAGCAAATCAAGAACATTTACATGATGAAGTTTTCTATGAGCAGCTGGCAGGAACAGGAGAGGAGAACTTACCCAAACAGATGGGTAGGCAAAGTGCTTTAAAAATAGTTTTGAATTTCTAGCAGTGACAAAAGGCTTTCTTTATAAGACAAAGAAATGAGTTGGGAGGTTGTTGAAGACTAGTCTGCAATTATGTGAGAGAACATGAGGAGAGGCACACTGTCAGGATATCAGGGTTGGATTTGGTATTCAGAAGACATTAAAGAGGAAAGCCTTTGTTTGAACTGGCACTGCAAAGGCTCAATCAGGTATTATCACTGTCTTGATAGCCAAAAGAAATATTTATATATGCCATTACAATTAGGCTGTTTCCTTTTCTTCAGGCCATTAACTACTTACGTTTCTCCTCGAAATGCAGTGCTGCCATTTTTATTAATTGCCTTCTCCTACCCCCTTTCGTTTACCAGGCAGCAAGAGGAGGAAAAAAAAGAAGCCCTTCAAAGATCCTCTAACACTTGCCTCAGTCTTTACTCCAGTGCCCTAAGCCTCTCATCACCACAGAGACCCGTCTCCCTCTTCAACTGAAGGAAACCCAACACCGCTCCCAGGGGCTTCACTAAGACTACCAGAAGATCCACAGCGCTCATTTAGTTTTTAGCTCATTTGTCCAAATATGTAACATTTGAGACTAAAAGCAGCCTCCTGATTGAGACAGAGCACGTGAGGGGTGGTTAAGGACTTTTTGCTTCTTTGTCCTGTCCCCCATCCACTCTTTAGGAGAGTTTACATCTCTGCTGCCAACCAGGAACTGTATGCTGCCCACTATGTGTGTACAGAAAGGGAAGAGCCCACTACATAAAGAAGAGCAAGAGGGATTGGATTCCTCAAATTCATCTGTCAGAACACCTCTTCTGAAACTCCCTATCAATAGACTTTATCCTTGGTCTGCTTTCCTAGCATGTTGGATTTTTCAATCTGTATTTTGGTTAATGGAATGGTAATACATTTCCAAAACCTCCCATATCTTCAGTGACTGCTGAAGTGACTCTTCTCTCTTACTTTGAAGTCAACTCACAGGTACAACTGAAGAGAAATCTCACATCCCCCCAGTCTGTGGCTGTTGGGAGGTTATCTGTGTGCGTACAGACATGTTTGTATTTCTCTCAGCTCTCAAACTGGTCTCCATTTTAACCTTCTTCTACAATCAGCAGACTTCAGCCAGCCTCTCATTGTTATTGCTCTCATTTTTATAAAGTGGACAAACATGGATGTGATTGCGTTTCACTGGTGCAGCGAAGTGAACCGAAAAAAATCAAAACATCAAAGCAGAGACAGCCTCTTAGCTTTCACTGCTCCGCACCTTGGAAGACCTATAAACAGCAACAGCAAAACTATCTGAAAATACACACGGGATTTTTTTTGTGTGAGTTCACAACAGCAAATAGCAGTGTTATACTCTAAAAAAAAGGCAGAATTTGTATGGAAAAGTTATAGCTTTTATTAGACTAAATCCTTACACTCTTTCCTCATCCTGAATGGTTAGGAAATAATATAGAGAAATATATATTGTATCAAAGACTCACTGGCCTTCCCCTCAAACATCAAAATAAAATTCCAATTGCCAGGAAAAGAAGGTATGCCAAGCGGTACCAAGGCATACAGGTTGAAACTGCAGCAGGAAGTTTCACTGCTTCTAACAGGTTTCACACACAGGGGATATCTAAACAGCCTCATTGCAAAGCACGTTTCCCAACACTTCTCCCAAGAGGGCAAAGACCTCAGAGCCACAACTTTGGCCAGCAGAACAGGAGCAGCACTGAAGTCTGAAGTGTTTAAGAGTTTCACAATTTCTCAAAGCAATAGTACTCGTGTGATACTGGGAGAGAAGGGCAAGGAAGTGACCAAGAGACAGTCATAAACACATGCACCCCCCGCAAAAAAAGGTGTAAGAAAGATGAAGAGAACCTGAAGAATGTATTCAAATGTACCATATAACTAAACAAATCAGATGGAAAACAAAGACGTGGCTTTCTAGGCAGTTATAGAGATGTCCAAAAAACTTATCTTCTGAGACTTCACATCATTCTTCTGCTGATACCTGCGTCCCACAATCCAACAAGTAATTCAAGGTTATAACCTGAGGCTTTCATGAACGTTATTCTATAGAATGAAGAATTCATTCAATACTTCTACCAGCTATTATTACAAACAAATGCTATTATAACATACCTATAGGTTTCTACCCCTACTGTGTTACATACATTCAGTAGCTGGCAATAAATCCTGCACTGTAACATACTTCATAAAAAAGCCCAATTGTTATTTGGCTTGAGAAGAATGTAACAAACTTCCTTCTCCTAATAAAGTTGAACAGATGCAACTTAATCTCCAAATTATTACTCCAAGTCTTGACACAGGCCTGAATGCTGTCAACAGTTGTATCTGGCAAGACTATATATTTAAAAACCTGTCTATAAATACATCATATAAAATTGTATATGACTGTATATAGCACAATCTGAGATTTTTTATAATACTTGTATGTCTCTACTCAATCAACTTGAGTGAAGAACTGATGTGGATACTAAAAGACTCAATATGTAACTTTTCTGCTCTCTTCAGTTGAATTTTTACATATTCTTCCCTAAGAGACTTTTAAAGACAAAAAATATTTGAAGGCTTTATTCTTGTCGTATAACAATATTTCGAAGAAGAGATTTAAATTTGAACACCAGAAGGATACTTACACAGTAGGCATTTTCACCAAGAATTGTCCCTGTTGTGACCACTCAGAAACAGGATCACAAACATGAAGTGGGTTCTGAGGAGCTACCAACATTTTAAGTGATGGAAGTAACACACTGGCAATTATCCAAAGCAAAGAAAATTCACCCAAACTGTCCATTTTTAGCTGAACCAATTGCTGTAAGCATCATTGATAAAAACAAGCTATATTGTAACTACAGCAGTAGCCTTGCTGCAGTGCTGACAGTCTACGTGGGAATACTTACTGCCTAAAAACACAGTGGAAAAACTAACTGTGGATCTCAGGGCCAACTCTTCTACACGCTGCTCTTAACAGGAGGTAAGAATATTTACTTTGGGGCTGGGAGAGAGGGGAAGTCCCATTCACTGAGTAACGGAGTGGGAAACCACTGGTCAAAATTCCCGATAACAGTGTTATCACCTTAAAGGAAGCTGGAACTTGGCACTGTGTTGCAAGAAAGCTTGAACGTCACGTGCAAGTTTGGCCTCTGCATCTGGGAGTGCCATAAGATCTTATGGAATTTGGGTCTCACTCCGCTTAATGCTCTAAGCCTACTCCAGGCATGCTTGCAGCCCAAAGTTAAACACATATGTATTTCTTCTTTTGTGAGATCAAGGCCCCGATTATTCAGTGAATTGAACTCTTCCTGAGATGAGACATAAAGTTCCAGAGCAGTATTTACTCAGTCATACCTTGATCATAAAGGTGCACTAGCCTGAGGTCAGACAGGAAGATCAGACCCCTGGAGGCAGGAAAGGCTGCTGTTACTACAGTTCCTATTAAAGGAACATAGAAAATAACTGATCATATTTTCCAATACATTAACGTACAATAACATAATACTTTTTAAATTCTCATTCAAATGGCATATTAACAAGTATAGTATGGATTTAAGCATGTTGCATCAGAGAGTTAATTTTTATACATTACTTCAGCATGCAAAGTTGCTCAGTAAAAGTGACTATTGTCAAGTCTAATTCGCTAATGGCAAATTAATTACAGTAATTTAATAAATACACCTACATGTCACTGATTGATGAAGCCAAGCAGTATGCCCTAAAGTTGAAGATTCAGTTCAACTTCTGGAAGTTATACTTGTTCTCCTTTCTTATTTTAATTTTCACAGAATTGCTATGCTAAACCTCAAAGTTAATTTCAGTAATTTCAAGATAAAAAGAAACAATTTGACTAATTTGCAAGTTACAAAACAAGGGAGGGGACTTCAAGCATGCTTATGATACACAAGATAAATGCCAGATACCACACCTAGACAAGCTTGAGCTAGTTACCATCAGGACAACAATGCTTCAAGTTACTTTTCACCACGCTGATGCCACTAAATGTATGATCTCCAGTGGGGCTACTCATTCCCAGCACCTAGTTATTACAGGGAATCAAGAAAACACAAACCATGCAACTAAATAAGGATGCCAACATTCAATGCGATCTGGTATAATGTATCACTGATTTAGAAGAGAAAAAGCAAGTAGATTCATTATCATCTTGTGACCAGATAAGGACAGTGTATTTTGAAACTTGCTACTTAAACCCCTAACATACGGCATTCCTCATTTATTAGTCAGTAGATGAAGAGAGCGTACCCCTTCTGGCACTTTTCCTCACTTGGAAAAGCAACAAGCTTTGCATCATTTCAGCCTATATCCTCTTTAATATGCCAATTTCGGAGATTCACAAAAGACAAAATATGGTGTAGTACAGCAATCAGTAGATTATTACATGCCATAGAAAAGTACGATCAAATTCAGAGTTATTCTGAAGAGACCTTCATGCATCTAAATAAACAGACAGTTATTGATCCTCATCACTGCATTTACTTTTAATCCAGTCCCTCCTGGCAGCAAGGCAGGTTGCAAGACAATGTTTAAGAAAGGAGAAAAAAAAGAAAGTTTTACCTTTGAGCAACAACTGGCTACATATTTTGATGATTCCTTTGAGCTTAGCACGAACTGCACAATACTCCATGGTAGGGCATCCTTTCATCACTGAGAAACTCATGCACCATCTTCCCTTACAAGCTACCTTGATGGTATAATGAGCATCCTTGCAACAAAGCACTCCCATTGAGCAGCTTGGTACTGTAAGAACAGTTATGTTTTCTTTCTTAAAGGCAAATACTCCTTTATTATAATAGGGTTTGACAGCTTTCTGTTAATGTTCAACCACTGGGCTGGGAGGAAGCAGTTTTAGATGTAGGAAGTAACAGTTATGCTGTCTGCAGGTCAACACAACAACATATAGGTGGCAGGCCGTGTGACAGAAACCTTGTGC
>KZ508867.1:36304-46529 GCA_002844005.1 Limosa lapponica baueri | reverse complement strand
AAAAAAAAATACAGGAAAAAAGACATGCAGGTGGCACTGGATGTAGGTCTGGTACTGGTGGGGAAAAGACAGACGCCATCCCACAGGCGTGTAACCTGGGGTGCAGTCTGTGCCCCATCTGCCAATAAAAGCCTGCATTTTCCTTAGGCCTCTCGCTGTAAGCCTGCCCCAAAAACACTTCTGAAAGCTGTTATATTGAGCCATAAGTCCATATACAAAATGAACAAGACATGTTTGCCAAAGCACCTTAAAAACTGGGGCAGGGGGGAAGTTGGAGGCCTCAGTGGTGCAAGATGTGGCACCAAGCCTATGTATATGGTAATAGGATTCACAAATACGGAGAAAGTCTCAAGAAGCTTATCATGCAACAGTGTCTTAGCTGAAGATCTCGCAAGAGTTAAGAGCTGCCCTACTTGATTCAGTGGTTTTCTTTTCCCTTTCTCTCTGTATATCAGTATTTCTGTGTGTGCTTGTGTATGTGTGTATATATATCTAGACATTTGAAGAATGGGAGTATAAAAATTGGATGGGTTCTTTATCTTTAATGGAATATACGTGGGGAATTAATTAGATTAGCAGGAATGGACTATGTAGCTCTTCAGGTTTTTTATCTGTTGCCTGAATCTTACAGTAAAATCCATCCTGGGCTTTGGGCACCATTTGAAGTATTTACACTGAGTGAGAACAGTTCGAGTTGCAGATTGTTTGGTTTTTTTCTTGGCAAGTGTCAAAAGTTTGGTAAAGCGAAGGTAAGTAGAAACCAGGGCTAGGTTAGGGTTAGAAACCCAGTGCTAGGACACAGCAGTATTGCTGTGGAAGGGCATCATGGACGGCTCTTAACTACTAGTCAGAACTCACCTGGGTTTAATAAGAGATTTAATAAGACCACGTGGTGTTTCAGAGAGGTGAGGTAAGAGAAGAACCTCAAGCATTTGAGGGATGTATTGTCTTGAAAGACCATGATGGTGATTTTTTTCTTTTTTTGTTACAGTGTGCTGCAGGAGGCACGAGGGTTTGAAAAAGCCAAGTCAAGCGGGTGGCCAAGAAGGGTGTAGAGGAAGTCAGTGGTGTGGGGCTGACCTACACCAGCATTTTCCTGCTCCCTGGAGAGCGGGGAAGATATTCCCAGCAGAGGGTGTGCGTGAGAAGTGTATGTGAGAGGAGGTGAGGGGAGTATTAGGCATAAAGGAAAAAGAATTAGTGTGTGGAAAATTGAAGAGGAAGTGCATACGGTGGCAGAGGGAAGGTGAAGATACTCAAATCCCATAGGAGCTAAAATATCGGACGGGGGATTTTAAGAGTGCTCCCCGTTCGGAGCTGTGAGTTGCCAGGTGTTTGGTACCGCAGTGAGGCTGGTAGCGTGAGAAAGCGGGACCTGAACGCTGGAGACAGTATCTTCGCCGGGGGGGGCTTAAAAGAAAGACATCAGAAAAATGGAACCAAGCTGTGGACAAGGGTTTATCAGAAGGGGTGGTCCCTGGTTTCTTTTATGCTTATT
This sequence comes from Limosa lapponica baueri, assembly GCA_002844005.1. Lineage (NCBI taxonomy): Eukaryota > Metazoa > Chordata > Aves > Charadriiformes > Scolopacidae > Limosa > Limosa lapponica. The sequence continues at coordinate 45,031 of KZ508867.1, read as the reverse complement.
GGATGTATCATTTAGTGTCTACATCATACCAACCAACGAGGATATACTACCAATCTAGCCTGGGTAAAGGTAGAGAAAGAAAGAAGTCTCTTAGAGAACTCAGTGTTGTGTAGTTCACTGACCACAATAGAAAGCATTTTGGGACAGCAGAAGCATTGAAAGAGGTGGTTTTTTTTGTTACTGTGCTCAGTCTGAAAGAGTGACTAAACAAATTTAATAACCATCATCAGACTTACTGCCAGAGATGTTGCATCCTCTAGGATGGAATTAGTTTCTGGTGCAAAACACTAGCGCAGGACTGGAGTGTAAAACTGGTCTGTGCTTTAGAAGCAGTTTAAGAGTTCATTTTGAAGGGGATATTGAGCTGTCTTTGGCATGAAAGTTGTTATCTTAACTGAATTAGTGACAATTATTACATTTATAATCGAAGTCAGTGACAATTATTATATGTACCCATCTCTGCCTCCATTTGGGAGTAGGTTGGTGTTAATTCTGTGTATGTGCTGAGCGTGTAGCGTGCACAGTGTTTGTGTGGTTTGTCACAGCTGACACGGCTGAGCTGTGCAAAGCCCTAGCACTTCTGTTTCTGAAATGCGCGTGGTTAGCTCCATTCTAACAGCTGACTGCAACACGCAGGAGTGCCTTTAGCAGCATGTATTTGGGTGCCACCCAGACGATATTATTAGGGTTTGGAGTAGATGTGTCACAGACATTTGACAGGTGCCACAGTTCCACACCATTTGATTTACTCAATTGCATTGCTTGGTTAACGTGCTTTAGTGTGATTTTTAAGCCTAGCCACGTGTCACATAAAAGTTACTCAGATATTTGGTGTTTCCAGCCGCCATTCCACCCTCCACGCTTTCTAAACCCTGGCTGCATTTCAAAGAATAAAGTTCTCTTCTGTTTCTGTGCTTTCAGGGTGCTTTAGGGCTCATTGTGAATATAGCGAAACAGAAAGAAGCATTTTGCTTTTTAGCTGAGATTAAGTAGATATCAACTGATAAGATTATCATAGCATATTTAAAATGCACAGGTAAAGAGCGACATCAGTAACCTCTCATCCCCGCTGGCACCTCCGTTCACATCAGCAGGAGCTTTGTGCGAAGATCAGAGGGAGACTCTGATCTCAGTCCTGTTCTTCAGCCAAGGGGTCATTAGGACAAAACGGTATGTGGTCCTATAGTGCAGTTGGTGGCTCTCAGCCTGGAAACTAAGGGTACCAAGACGGTGCCTGCAGCTTAGCAGAGAAAATAGTCAAAGCCGTTATTTTTTCTTAAAAGATATATAAAAATCAATGCAGGCTCCAGATAAATCCTAAAATTCATAGTCGGAAGTATTCCCCATCTCCGAAGTGGTCAACAGCTCTATATAGCAGTAGGAGAAGACCTAAAAGTTCAGTTGTCTTTGACTTCCTGGGGAAACTGAAGCCATGACAGTCTTCACAAATCTCTATGAGCTTCAGGAGCACTTAGTTCCTCTTCAGAAAGGAGCCGTCCTACCAGGGACATCAGAAATTCAGTTGTCCTCATGATGGTGCTGGGAAGAACCATCTCCATCATAGACCTCGGCAGACTGGCGGTGTCTGCAGGCAGATTTCCACCATAAGCAAGTTGAACTGTGAGGGTTTCAGACGATCTGCAGGGCTCAGTGTGGGCTCTCCACAAAGTTCCCACAAGCTTTGCTTTCCCCTGGTGTTAGGATAGGTCTGTAGCCCTTGTAAGTTTAATAGGAACCATCAAGTTCTTACCCGTATACTTTCTGTATTCAAAACGAGTGCTTACCGGTGGTTTTTTTTTCAAGGCATCACATTATAGATATCATATTTCTAACTGTTTCCTGCATTTAACTCCTCATCAGCTGGCAGGGTAATGAATTTGCTGTATTATTCAGGAGCTGAGTACTCTGCCTTAGCAGCAGCAGCTTTCCAGGCCACTCAGCTCAAGAGGAGCTGCTTAAGGTCTTTCTTTAATTGTGATTGTCCTTGACTTCTTATCTGTTTTCCATTATGATTAATTGTATTAATTAGGATGTTAATGGATCATATTTATTGGACAAGTATTAGGTTGGTTCTTTGTAAAATTAAAGACGAGCACTGGTCTTGGGAATGTGTAATTACGGGGACTGACTTCATGCCTGTGAGTAGCTCCATTGGACTCATTCTCAAGTAGCCAGTTACCATCTACTCAGGGTCCTGAGTACTAAATTCTCTCTCCTGCTGTTTTACTACATGGAGGAAAATAGTAGTGGTTTTGTGTGTGTGTGTTTAGAAAAGTAAATTTGTTTTCTCATATTTGGCAATAACAAGTCATCTGGTCATTTCCAACAGCAGCTGACAAGACATACTATATTGGACTATAATTTTTAATAGCTAGAAATTGTGTTGGGCATCATTGAAGGAAAGTACCTCTTACATCAGAGTGACAGATTAGTGCCCTGTGTATTTATTTGTTGTTACAAATGACTGTTTATAAAGTTAAAGTTCCCTTCCAATCCTTGAAAAGAAAGTACAGAAAAATGGAAAATAAGAAAAATAAGTTAAAAATAAAATTTATTTTCATAATTTTAAAAAGAAATTTTAATAGAATTAATGAAAATGAAATTTATATTACTTTATTTTCAAATTATATTTTACTCTGGAATCCTATTTTTAAACCTTCTTACATTTAATTTTTAATATGTTTTGTATGAAGCAATAATTTAAAAAAAAATCATACACATTTTGATGATTATTACAACTGCAGTTTTTATATAGTCTATCTTTCATATAAAACCTATAAAGTGAATTTGTTGTGATTTTTAAACAGAACACTAACTTGTTAGTTTGCTGCTGTTGAGAGTTTGTCTTTTCTGCTTGTGCCATAGCATTTTGCTGGGGATATATGGAACTAAGGCAGTGTGGCCACTTGGTTTTCTGGCTGCCATTCCCCAGAGTTTCACATTTTAATAACTCAGACTTGCCCTAAAGAAGCTGAAATATCAAAGTTTTAAAAATTATAAATATGCATAGTCCTCAGCAGTGATTCCTTCTTACCCTAGCAATGCCCCAGCCCAGTATAAAAATTTTAAAAGTCTGCTGATAGATAAAAATCTGACAATAGATGAAAGATAACTTGAAAAATGCTTCTGAGATGACTAAATCAGAACAATTTCATTGCTGGAGATTAAAAAAAAAATCCTATAATTGACTACATGGAAGTGATGAGGAGACAGAGCCTCTATTACAATACATGTTAATGTGATTGTTTTCATCAAAGAAGTGAGGGATTCTGCTAGCTGGCCATGCACAATTGCCTATTTTAAGAGTCCATCACTGAGTATTTATCTGGCTTGGATTCATTGTTGTGAAGTGACATCCAAAAGACAGCCCAAACTTCCCATGAAATCACATCACCAGAAGAATTTTGTTTCCAGTGTTTATGAACATCCATTTCTACCACAGATGGGTTCAGTGCCTGGGCACCGAACGAGGAGGAGGTGTTGGCACTCCTGAACTGACGTCTGTCTCATTCTGTCCCCAAAGTCTGCACAGAGTCAATTCAGCCACATGAATGAACTTTTCAGTGCATCTTTTATTTGAAATGATATAGCTGTAAGGAGAAAAAAAAAAAAGAAAAAGGTGCATTTTAAAGATTAATTTTGACAACACAGACTGCCAAGTCCACCACTAAACCAGGTCCCTAAGTGCCACATCTACCTGTCTTTTAAATACCTCCAGGGCTGGTGACTCAACCACTTCCCTGGGCAGCCTGTACCAAGGCTTGATAACCCTTTCAGTGAAGAAATTTTTCCTGGTGTCCAACCTCCCCTGGCGCGACTTCAGGCTGTTTCTTCTCATCCCATCGCTTGTTACTTGAAGTAAGGATGTTAATAGCACTGTTTTATTTGTGTCTTTAGGATGTTGACCTGAAGGCATGTCAGGAAGCTTTGGATGACAGTTGTCCAGACCAAGGAGATGATCAGCTGGAACTGCAAGAGGAGGAGGAGGAAGAAAACATAAATCAAGTAAATGATGAAAAAAAGGGAAGAAGGGAAAACTGTGAAAAGGAAGTGAGGGAGAATATAGGTCTGATCACTGAGGTAGAGAGTAGTGAAAGAAATGGAGTGAATGGTTCTGAAAGGAATATTTAATTTCTTTTCATTTGGGCTTGTCATTTGCAAGGTGGCTCTGAGTTATTTCAGTTTTACTTTTCTGTTCCACCTTCAGAACTTTTGAAAGAGAGAAAGGGGGAAAGTACTTTCAAACCTCTCATCTATCCAGAATCACATAAACCAAATCATAATTTATTGTTTATTTAATCTCATTACAGACATCATAAACAAGAGTTTGTATAGTAAAAATCAGAGTAGTATTTTATATTCACTTGTTTCTATGACTCCTAAACCGAATGCGTTGTAACCAACTATGGATTGTGGTATTAATCAAGATTCAGTGCTGTGTATCTGACCCCTATAGCAAATCGTGATGTTTTACTGTACGTTATATGGAATATATATACGGATATATACTGCAGAGCTACAGTAGCACTATAGTCTGCTAGGGGAAGGATGAAGAGAGTAATTTTGATGTGGTGCAGTGTGTGATGCATATATATCTCACATATATATATGCGTGTATATATATCTCTTTATTCAGAAGAACATACTCATATAATGGCTTTCCTCTTCATTAAGCTCCTAGAAGTACCCATAGAGAATATGCTTATAGCCGATGAAAAACATCTCCCCAGTCCCCTTCCTGACCCCCAGCTCCTGCTCCACTGCACCCCAGAAATTCCCCAGGGGATCGCTGGTAGTTGGTGCCACCAAGCAGGAAAGGAACGCTGAGTTCAGATAGTACTTTGTAAACGATTCCCTTATACACGATAATCACTTCCCCCTCCACTATAGTTTATGTAGTTGAAATGTTCTAAAGTTTACAGAAATGACTTGCAGCTAACCGGTTTTCAATTTGTTTTTTATTTTCTCCATTGTGACCGTATTGTGTTTGTATGCAAGGATTTCTTTTTTGGCCTACAGCCACTTGAGACGTGGATGCTAAATCATGTTGCTTTTACCATTTCTGTAAAGATTGCTGCACAGATGGGGAATTACAATTTGGGAAAATGGATCATTCAGATCTGAACGTGTGCACTGTAACTAGAAGGCAGAGAAATAATCTTATTGATGTTAAACTGAGATGGGCGCGCTTTGGGTTTTGTTCTCTCTGAGAGCTACAATGAAAAGGGCATTCATTGTTCTTGAGACCTTAAGAGAGCTGAGAACATCAGATCTGGGTTTCTTGCCAGCCCTGGCAGCTGGGCTTTCAAAAAATACTTGATTTTCCCGCAGCGTAGGTGCAGCCTCAGAGAGGAGGGAAGCCCAGTTCTGCTGTTGTGGGGCAGAGTAGGGGTGCTCCTGCTGTGGAGTTTTTCTGCTCGTTCTAGCAACGGGACGTCTCCCATCAGGATGAAGACTTGGTGGAGTCAGCAGCAGTATTTCACAGAGCTGTGCTCTGTTTCCTCTTTTTTTAAAATTTCTTTTTACCTTTGATTTCTACCTCCTTTTACGTAAAATAACTGTGCTTTACAAAGCATTTCTGTTTCTTCTGTCACAGAGCAACCGCAGCCATGTAGATTCCCTTCTCTCCTTAGAGGGCTATTTGCAGCTTCTGTCATCGCAGATGGAAAACATGCTAGAGGTAAATGAGAAAACACATGTATTGCTAATACATTGGGATTAATACATTTAACTTACCCTGTTTTATCTAATAAAAAAACCCTGAAGGAATATATCAGCAAATCAATGCAGTAAAACTTACCTGAAGACATTAAAGACGCTACTATCTACCTTTTATAGCAGCTGTTGTTGGCACTACTTGAAGAATCTTCCCTAGTAACTTGTCTGGGATATGAAAGGTACAAAGTCCAGCTTTTCCTGCGACCTGGTGTTCAAAGTTGTATGGAACTTAATAAGTTCAACTAATAATTCCCTTTCTGAAACCTAGTGCCATATTTATACAGCAGCTCTTGGTGTCTTTCTCTAGAGCAACACCGAGTTATTAATCACTGGCAGCTATTAGGCATTTGTGGTGAAAGATTACACTTGTCATAAATATTGGGTCAAGTGCTTACAAGGACCCTCAAGAAGAACAGACCCATTTTCCCTGCAAATCAGGTCAGTCAGCACTAGCAGCAGGCCCTTTTTGTTTTCTTTTCTTCTGGGCTTCTGATACTATTGTTTGCTTCCTGGGTGCTCATCTTCACACAAAAAACAGTTGTTATCTTAATTGGAGTCTCCCTCCTCTCCCACAGCTCATAGCTGCAATCATTAACCCTGAAGCTACTCCCTACATTCCTTTTTTTGCCGTTCTCCAAGGGTATCTTACGTATACTTCCTGTTGTAGGAGCCTTCCAGGGTCTTTAGTGTTCTCCATGGAATTTCACGTTTACCACTGGAACACCTAGTTTTGGGAATCTGTAGGTTGGATAGAGCCTCCCAGCCCATAAATTAGCCTCCTACTCTGTTCAGTTTTGATAACGGATTCCACACTAACAAGGTTCAGAAGTTCATCAGTTTAGTTTTCTCTGCTTTTTTTTTTCATAATTTGAAAGGAATTTGGCTGTAGCCTTTACTTAGCTATAGCAATACATGGTTGTGTATTTTATTTAAGACTATTAATGCACTGCCATCTTGTGACAATCTATCAGTTGAAAATGGATTGCTTGTTTTTTCCAGGTACCAAGTCTTTACGGCGTGGGGGACTTTTTAATAGTTAACTTGCTAAGAATATTGCTTTCCAAGAGCTTAATTGAAAATACCAGCTCTGTCTCACAGACTACAGGTGGTCCGGTACATGGTAACTCCTTAGGAGAAATAAGGCAAGACTTTCTTCTGTTACCCAAGCTCCCAGTAAGCGTAGTAGGGACCTTAAGTTGTTCTGGTCTTTATGGTACATCATTCCTTCCCTGCCCAGAGAGGTGGTGGAGTCTCCATCTCTGGAGACATTCAAAACCTGCCTGGACACGTTTCTGTGCAACCTGCTCTAGGCAGACCTGCTCTCACAGGGGGGTTGGACTAGATGATCTCCAGAGGTCCCTTCCAACCCCATATCGTTCTGGGATTCTGTGAAGGTGAGGAATGTAGAGGCATTCATTTTATAAAAGATCCCATTTTTTTCCCCCATCATCTTTTAGGCGAGTTTACTGGAAGATACACAAGTTGCTACTTCTAGTAGAGGCCAAGACCCATCATCTTTGCACTGCAATATAAATTTGACCCAGACACTTCGCCACTGTTTCAGTCCTCATGATGCCACGCTACTAGGAACAGACGACCCCACTCAATCAAATTCAGAAACAAGACATTTACAAAGGCAAGAGTCTTTTCCTCAGTCAAGCTCTAGTATCACAAATCCAGGATCACTACTTCACGGGTCAGAGTTGACAGTGCCGTTTTCAGCTGCTGACATTAGAAACCTAACGGCCCACGAGGATAATTTTGATGAAATTAAACTCATATCTTTGGCTTTGGAGGAAGGTTTTGATCCTATAGAAGTTTCTCAGCTCTTTCAAGAACCTGGCTCAGATTCGGGACTGTATTTGAATTCAAGTCACAGCACCGCCTTTTTCTCAGTCTGCAGTGAAGGTGCTGTTGGGTACAGCAGTGATGTTCAATCTGTTTCTCCACATGGCTTAGGAGCTGTTGGTGGCAATTTCCAAGAATACACTAAATATGGCCATGTGGAATATCGAGGCGATTCAGAGTGTTCTAGAGAAGCCACACTTCAGCAGTTTCTCCATAACCCTGTGTATAATCAGCTGCCAAGTCAAGCAGCATCCACTCTGGAGCATCATCAACAGCTGTGGATGGAGAAATCAAGTGAAGTAAAGGAGAGTTGCCACAATTCTACTGATACAAACCTTAGTAGCAATGACTGTTGTGCAGAAGCTCTGAGAATACCATTTTCGGTTGATGAAATTGTGAGCATGCCTGTCGAGTCCTTCAACGCCATGCTAGCAAAGAACCATCTGACAGATACTCAGGTATCGCTTCTACGTGACATCAGGCGAAGAGGGAAAAACAAAGTTGCTGCCCAGAATTGTCGTAAACGCAAACTAAATGCAATTCTTAACTTGGAAGAAGATGTGTGTAATCTTCAAACACAAAAGGAGAGCCTTAAAAAGGAGCACTCTCAGTGTAGCAGATCCATCAGCCGGTTGAAGCAGAAATTAAACAACTTGTACCGTGACATTTTCAGTAGATTGAGGGATGACCAGGGTAGACCTGTTAACCCATGCCAGTATGTCATCCATTGCAGTAGCGATGGCAGTGTTTTCATAATACCCAAACACTTAGTCAAATCAGAACAGAAACAGGATAATGAAAAAGAGCAGAAACAGAAATCAGATGGCTGAGGATCACATAGGCTTTATTTTTCCTGAAAGAACAATAAGGATATTTGTGTGAAGACTGGAGGTCAGTGACTACAGTAGTACAAGCAGAAAAGACTACATTTGAGGAAGACTGCACATCCGAGGGTCTGGCAAACCAAGCAGACTGTGATCTATTAGAAGGTCTACCATCTGAGAAGCAAATGAGGAAATATGTTTAGTTTTCAAAGGAGCTAAGCTATCAGTACAAGCAGAATTGCAAATACTGCATTTATAGGCCTATGTAAAAGTAGGAATTTTGTTTCTAATGATGAGGAGGGAGCGAAGGGGAAATGACACATCAATAGGGAAAAAA
>KZ508867.1:16498-32534 GCA_002844005.1 Limosa lapponica baueri | reverse complement strand
GCCACACGTAACCATGTGAAGTCTTATCACTGCAGCGTACCTCGTGAAAGCACTGCAACTTGCTGCCTGCCCCGCAGCTACCACACCTCCAATAAAGGCATCAGCCATCGATTTTCACACAAGAACGCCTCAAAACAGACCAAGAGCGAGCAGACCAGGAAAGAAGCGAAAGGGGTGGAGGGGAAAAAAAAAATCATGTGTTGGCGAGAACTTAGGGGAGCCAGCAATTTTCTAGGACCTGCCCACAAAGTCACCTTGTTCATGCAGCAAGGCAGCGCGGGAGGTCACACAAGATGGTTTGAAAACTACTTGACTTGGTACGTTCAAGCAATCTGCCAGGCAAGTCACTTTGGCCGTTGATAAATAAACCACTTCTGGCTACATTAACTGGAATAACTTTTGCTGCAAAGCAACACTAGCTGCAAAGCAAGGATACAACCGTTAAAAGGAACAGCGTGGATTCTGGCAAAACTAATCATCGTTACCCAGGAACACCCTTCTGTGTCCCACTCCTCTGCATTCCCACCAGTACCGCTGTATGAACCAGAGGAGAACCCAGCATCTCCCTCAGGAGGGAAAAAAAAAGGCAACAGCACCACCACAGGATTTCACTCGCATCACGTGCTCTGCTTGAAAACACAGCGGAACACTAAAGCTACAGGGAATGGACCGTTTCGGCCTGTTCTCAGCAAACCATGCTCTTTCACAAACGTGGTCAAGCTGCCAAAACAAACCAACCTGGCAGCTCCTTCAGAATTCCCACCTGTGGGTTTTGGAGTCTGCTTCTTCTGCACAAGTAGTGTAACCTCATCCCCAACACAGTTATGTCCGTTCATCATAAAACTAAAAGAACGCCATCTTCTTTCCCACACATGACAAAGTTCAATTCCTGCTAATTTTACAATGTTAAGTGCAATTTCTCACATTTTCCTAAACATTTTTCACCACCTGAAGCACAAGTAATAGCCGTAATTGAAAAAACTTTTAACTTTCATTGTAAATAATACAGAGAACATAAAGTCTGAGTATTCAGAACCCATTATTGACCTTTCTTCACCACCACTTCATAAATGCAAGTCATACGCTGTAGTTTTTTTGGGTTTTTTTTGCACCCATATTGGTTACCAACAAGTTATGTTGTCTTTCACATCCTTCCCCCAGTTTGCTGCAGAAAGTATTTGCTGGGGACAAGCTGGGCTCGGTACCAACAGCCTGATCCTCAGTTCTTAGTACACCAAAACATACTGATCAGCAACATTTCTCTCACTTTGGAAACAGAAAGTCTGTAGTGTGACATAAAACCAACTTCTTAGAAATTAATAGAGGAAAAGTATACATTGTCTACAAATTACAGACCAGTAATTGACCACACTCTGTTGTTTTTATTCAAAGCTGCTGGCTTTCAGTATCAGGTTGACTCAAAACGGTCATTCTCTCATTGAATTCATCAGTACACACTGTGAATGTCGCTTGCTTTAGTTCTTAGGAACATACCAAGAAAGGAAAGTCATGAAAGTTCAACAGTAAGACAACAGGAAACTTAGTCAAATACCCCACACTTTTAAGACTTTAAATAACTAGTAACTCATTTTTTTGCATACTGCTGTCCCCTATACGCTCCCTTCCCCCATCGCCAGTAGATTAAAACTAAAACATCCTCACTATGAAAAATGTAACGTACTTAATTCAAGTAAATTTTAAACCTTATTGCAAAACTACTGAAAGAGCGTAAACATCTCAGAGAGAGAGAGAGAGAGAAGAATTACTCCCATTTGAAGTGCTGGGTTTTTTCTGTCCTAGGAATGTGGACTTGGCAACTGTAAAGAAAAAACTTTCATTAACTAAACCTAAGTTCCAGGAAAGAAGGACCATTCCTTATCAACTGGTCAACTCATTCTGCTGGAAAGAAGAAAGTAAAGTAGATTTTGTGCGTCTTCTTTTTCTGCTTCCATTGCAGCCCACCGGTTACCTATGCAAATTATTTCAAAGTTCAAGTTCCGAAACACAGGAAAAAAACATCGTATGTGAATCCTTAAATAAGTTTTGAATTATATAAAGAAGGTTAAAGACATGATGATTCTGCCAACGCAAAGCATATACATGTCAAGTTTAGAATAAACCGTGTAGGTAGGTAACAGGTTAAAACACAGTACGGGCTGAAGATCCCTTCCCCTCAAATGCATTCCCAACTGAAGCTTTCCCAAAGCTCACACCTGAGTTTGGTTTGAGTTTTGGGTTTTTTTGGTGTTTTTGGTTTCTTTTTCCCCCCCCAGAAGATGCAGCTATTGGTAACACAGTTCTGGTACAGCAGGAACTCTGCACTCCATTCAGTCTCTCTCGATGCTAAAAGCTCTTAATGGTGAAAAGGATAAAGCTATTGTCCTATCACATTTTGACAAGCTGTCTTAAGTGGTTAGTTGCATTAAGAGGAAAGGAGGAGGTATTTTATAAAGTGATATAAAACACAGCCAAAAGCTATTTTAAATCAATTGTGTCCAACAGCAAAGAGAACAGCATTTTTAATTTGTAGCACTGTTTCTCCCAACAGAGAACAGATGCCTATGGTCAGAGACACAAGTTCTGTGAATACGCTTGTCAAGTTGACTTTGTTTTAAATCCACCTCAAAATGGGACGTTTCAAATCATGAGAGGGTCTAAAAGCTGCACATAAACATTATTTAATGTTAGACACACACTAAGTTTTATTAAGCATTACACTAGAACTACTTTGGTATAAAAAATACTTTATTTTAAAGCTATGAAAGTTATAAAAATATGTAGTTAAACTTTCTACTCACAGAATGTTTGCTATTTTAACATTAGTGATTTGTTTCTCCTAACGGATCTGAGTTTTATTCGAAAGGTTTACAAGACATTATTACTATAATTTAAAAAAACCCAGCATTACAGGGAGCTGTACTAATTGTGATGTTTTATCAGTATTCATTTAACCTCTAGATTTTTAATGAAGGCAGCAAAAACAACTATTTTCTGATGATACAGAATTTCTTATTTCTTGAAGCGTTTCTGTGGTTGACCACTTCTTCATTAGTTACCTGCAGCATGGCACCTTCCTGCCAAAGAAAAAAAAAGTGTATCTGAAGATGTTTATCACATATGTCTAAACCAAATTACCAATAGGGGAATTCAGCCATTTTTAATTAAAAAAAAAAGTATAAGCAGTTCACTGGTGTGTCTAACACAAAAGGAACAGGACTTTTGTTAGCTGAGTCCACGTTCTTCAGTGGATAGCCTTTTAAAGGCAATGGAACTTTGAAATTAGGGCATTTTTTTGGTTTTGTGGTTTGATATTTTTTTGGTGGGTTTTGTTGATTTTTATTTTAAAACCAAATCTAGGAGAGCATGCCACCCTTACTCTGAATAACTCATTACTTGATGAATTTTCATTAATTTGAGGTGCAAACATTGAATGCAGTGAGAGTAAGGCTGACTGCATTTGGCACTAAGGTTTATTAGCTGCAAGAACTATAAAAAATGGTGGAAACCTCAACATTCTAGCCAAATTCCAATTTACGTAATTACATTGTACACTTCTGAAATACCACCTGCAGTTTCATGTGAAGTTTTCACTTCCCCTCCTAAAGAACTGCTTATGCAGTTGTTAAAAGAATGGACGACACATTCCTTCACAGAGGCAGATGTATTCTGTGGTGCAATTTTTTTTCCTTACACGTAAACAGTCTACAGTTACTTGGGAACCTTCAGAATGAAACGCGTTATATAAAATAGATTACAGTAGACAAGACACATAACAACAGAGTTCATTTTCAACAGCACAGAACTACCTTCATTGCATTACCTTGCAACCACCATAATGCATAGACTCCCAAGAAAAAATAAAATGTTGCAGGATGCAAAAATAAAGTTGTATGATTTAATTAACTTGTGACCTACCATTTTAACTACCAACACCAGAGATGGAACCCTTGCAAAGCTTTACTAATGGACACTTGCAGGTCTCATTTGTTCAACTGTAGCAGTGTACAGTGGCAGCAGTCTATGCTTGTCCAGGGTTCATATCATAGCTAGATTCCAGTAGGAAAAAAATATGTTAAGTAGCTGAAATTAACAAAAAATTTGTTTGTAAAAAATTTAATAATACAAGAAAACAGGAATCACAAATTTCTTTTTCAATTTGTAATTGTTAACTCAATTCATTGCTATGTTAAACTACATAACGATAATCACTATACTGAAAGAATACTGTCATACAATATTAGTTTCTTATTTTTGGAACATTAAGAAAGGAAAAGTAAATAAGATCTTACCTAAAGAAGTTTAACTGAAGCTTAGAACTATTTTGCTCTACACCCTCAGCCTTCGTTGGCATCCTTATAAACTACTGTAGTTAAAGCTTTGCAGAAATACAGCGCAGCTTTTTAAGACTGGCTGAACTTAGTGACGTTTTCAAGGGTTCTCTTGTACTAGACCTGTGTCCCTGGAAGAGTACCTCGCTGGGGATATTTCCTTTCCTTGCCATTGAAGAAGCAGCATCTAAAAGATCTAAAAAGGTGTTTCTCCTTGCAGAGATATCCCTTAAGTTATCTAGATGTTTTAAACCTGATCATTTACAGACAACATACTTTTTTCTGACCAGCATTTAATTTTACATGTACAACAATAGCTTTATATTATTTGTGGGACCTTATACTACCCACTCCTTGCCTTATTTTACAATATTAAAAAAAAAATCTAAAATTACACAATATTTCCTTTAGAATTATTTTATTAAATCATAAATGTACAACAGCTTCTTAACTCTACACACGCACTTAAATTTTTAAAAGGAAAACGTTATGTCTTATTACACCATGATCCTGGCTAATAGCTTTTCAAAACTTTGAGAAAAATCTTAAAAAAGGTTTCACATGTCACCTGAAACTTACAAATTTAACATTATCAAAGGAATGCTTCTACACTTACAAAGACCACTAGAAAGAAACAACAATTAAAAAGCTAAGAAACTGTCTCAAAGGCATTTTTACAATCCTTCCTCCACAGTAAGGTAATGTTATTAAATAATCCAAATCCATTCACAAAATGGCTCTCTGCATCTGCTCTGGTGTCTTCTGCCATATCACTGCATATTTATGCATGACTGAGATAAGTGTTTCCTTAACATTGTTATTTCGATAACCTGAAGCTGTTCTGTTACCTCTGGGCTCTCATCCTCTCCTATTTATACAGTGAAGCCTGTTTCAACAGAAGTAAAGAGTAAAAAAATAGGTTATGAAATTATTCATCTAACCATTTTTTAAAGGAAAGATAATATCCTAAAAAGCTTTTAACTCCTGCAGCTACTCTCAAGAATCACTGCAATTTTAACACTTAAAAACATACTTACCCATGGCATGCTTGCAGAAACTCAGTAACGGCTCCTTCCTCCATATCCACCACTTCCTCCACTGCCCCCAGGACCATAGTTTCCTGCAAATGCAGAAAAAACCCAAACAGAACAATTACATCAGTACGCCCTTAAAATCTAGGAATACTTTTGGTTCTGTATGAAGAGTAACATCCACTCTACTTCCAGAAATGGCATATACAAAGATTGTAACATTTTGCCTCCTTCTAAATAACCTCCGAGAACTGCCATAAGAACTACATACTGAAATCTTAGGAAGATTCAACAGTGTCACATGTAATTTGATGCATTGCAATGTCTTGAGCTGACTTTATTTGCATGCTAAACCTTACATGAATGGGCTTCAATTTTCAGTTTCCATTTCACAAGGTTTACACACCATGGGGGGGGGGGGGGGGGGGGGGGGGAAACGCAGAATAAATCCCAGCAAGTTTAGTGGACATAAACTAGGCTCTACAAATAATGTGAGCTGAGAGCAAAGAACATGAAACTTGGCTAAAGTTTCACGTTTCCAGGCTTTACAGACTGGAAATTGCAAAACATTTCATAATATTCTGAAAAAAAGTTAGTATCTTGTAATTTATCTTTAAAAAAACAGTAACAATGATTTTCCCCAAAACCATCTTTACAGTCTCAATATGAGAAATTGTAGCCAACTTGAGAAAGAACATGGGCATTGCAGTCCATCTATTGCAGAAGTTATACAATTTCTACATATCAATCTTAGAATCATAGAATGGTTTGGGTTGGAAGGGAGCTTTAAAGGTCATCTAGTTCCAACCCCCCTGCCACAGATAAGGACATCTTTCACTAGATCAGGTTGCTCAAAGCCCCATCCAACCTGACCTTGCACACCTCCAGGGATGAGACATCCAGAAGTTCTCTGGGCAATCTGTTCCAGTGTCTCACCACTCTCATCGTAAAGAATGTCTTCCTTACATTTGATTTTAATCCACCCTAGTTTAGTTCAAATCAGTTACCCCTTGTCCTATCTTCCACCTCTTCAAAAGACTAGAGCCCACCCACTCTGGCTCCAAGACAGGTCAGGACATATACAATACCTCCACCATATGGTCCCCCCATGTTCCTGCTGCCACCAAAATTTCCACTCTTCATTGGACCATAATTTGAAGGTTGTTGGTTGTAGTTTCCAAAATCGTTATAGTTTCCACTTCCATAATTGCCTGCATCAATACAGAAGTGGAGAAATATCTAGATGAGTAAAATGCATATGGCACTCACAAATCTATCTCATTATTAGAATTTTAAATGAGGTACAAAATCATATAGGTATTCCAGCAGTGTACGCAATGAACTGCTTTTTCATACTATTTGGAAAACAAGGGCTTCCTTAGACAACATTTACAACACCCTCCCCTACCACGCCCCTCTCTTCCACCACCCCTCCCCAAATCTCAAATGACCTACACTACTTTACAACTGAAATGCTTGGTCATTTCAAGCCAGTAGGTTACCTCCTCCATAGTTGTCATAACCACCTCCATAGCCCCCACCCTGGTTGCCATATCCAGGTCCTCCTCCACCATATCCTCCTCTTCCTCCTCCGTAACCAGGACTGCCACCAAAGTTGCCACCTACGACAATATAAGCCTTTAAAACTTTTCCGTGTAGAAGACAACAAATTCTACAGAATCAGGGGATATTTTTCTGTCTACAGGGGAAGAGAAAGTTAGGAGTTTTGAAAAGAAATTTGTATGAACGCTATTTTTAAAGGCACATACCACCCCCAACCCTAACTCAATTGTGACCAAAACCCAGACTGCCTAAAAGCCTCAATTAAAAGGCTTCATTAAAATCTTGGCTTTTCAGGAAATTCAAGAAACACTGCTATTAAAAACAAAACAAAACAAAATATGGTTGTCAGGAAATAAACCTTTATATAGCAAACTGTATGGTTAACATGAGCCAACAGCCACGTGTGCTTCTTAAAGCCAACAAAATTAATATAAATTAACATAAATTTTATACAAATGGTAAGTGAATGTAAAAACGTTTCTGAATGAGAGAAAACCAACAACTACCACCATCACAAAAAGAAAACTAACCTCCAGGTCCTCCACCATATCCGTTATACCCATCACCAAATCCACGGCCACTTCCATATCCATCTGTTGGAAGAAAAAAACAATAGTACTTCAATTCATCTGCAGCGAACTAACTGCAATCTCAAACCCCTATGACCTTAAGGACCAAGTCTCAGAGATTATTGATTAAGCACACGTACACTTCAATTTAGAAAAATATATGTGAAATAACACATCCAATTATCGCTCTACATCTGTTTTCTTGCATATGTAAGGTACCCAATTAAATTTTGGACACAGCCCTTCCACTGCTAAGATCAGGCAAGTGCTGCATAGAATTACAGATGACAAATCTCTGGATTCCTTAACAAATTTTGTTACGTTTAGGTTTATTCTGGCCTTTAATAAAATCCTTAAAGAAAAGTAACTTTGTTTTACTGAATATTCACATAATCTATTTGTGTGCTACAGAAGAGGTTTCCAAGTTATTTTCCCCCAGAATTCTCTAACTGACACAGCTGCATTTCAATTAAACAGCAGTAGCCTGCAGTTACCCAGAACAACAGTGTAAATAAGGAAAAAAGAATGCTACAAACATGCCTGTCTTACCGGCTCCCCCTCTGAAATTGCTGCCAGGTCCTGGACCAAAGTTGCCACCACCTCCACGTGCATCACCAAAACCGAAGTTCCCTGTAACAGTTAGCATTTGTAAGTGTGAGATCATGCCAAGTGAACACAAACACCAACCACAAACAATTAACCGTTACTTGTACATACCTCCTCTCCCACTCCTAGAATTTTGAACTTCCTGCATCTCCTGTCTAGAGAGCGCTTTCCTTACTTCTGCATTATGGCCATTGATGGTGTGATACTTCTGCACTGTAACCACATAAAATAAGATACCTTCAGCATTTAAGAACTGATCTGGCAACAAGTAAGAGTACCAGACTTCCAAAAATTGTGTTATTTCCTCAATAATCCATAAAAATTCCATATCATTTAAAAAACCTCAAATATACATTTTTACATACATACATACAATTTTTAAGTGAAGCAGCCAGTACTTATTTAGAATATATGTTCCCACACAACGCACCAAACTACAATGTAGCAAGTGTTCACACACATAACTAATCCCAGTTATCTCTTTAGCTGAGGTTTAGCTTTACACAATTACCATACCTGCAAGGCTTAATACTATCAAATGAAAGAGTGAAATGAAGCTTACTTACATACAATTTTATCCACAGGATCATGGTCATCAAATGTAACAAATCCAAACCCTCTCTTTTTACCAGACTGTCTGTCAGTAATGATTTCAATAGTGTCAATTTTTCCATATTCCTCAAAGTAGTCACGAAGGTGGTGCTCTTCAGTGTCCTCTTTAATACCACCAACAAACAGTTTTTTCACAGTAACATGAGCACCAGGTTTTCCAGATTCCTGTTAGAAGAATCCTTTAAATTACCACCAAGAAAAACAACTTCACAAACCACCATTTTATGAGGATTTCAGGAATGGAATACTGAAAAACTAAGATTTTTTTCACGCACTGAGGTAGCCCTCTTACAATGCATGTCCCTGCAACCTTGCTTGGGAGGCCTTCAGGGAGGGAAGTAACATGGGGTAATTTGGAGGTTTTTCCTCCCCCCCCTTAATGTCAAAGCCTTAAAAGCACCAAAAAAGATCAAGTGCTACAAAACGCATAAAAGTACATAAAAAGCCTTAAAATATATTCAGAGAAATTATAAGATCGACTGTTTGAAAGAATGGTAACTATTTCATAACTTAAGCTAGGATATTATTTTTGTAATTGAAATAAAGATGCGTCAGCTTCTTCTGCCCATTTCCCCAACAGCAGCATGAAGCCCACATTCCACTCCTATCAACAGCAAAGGTCCCTCAGCCTCAGCAAACCCACAACTACGCATTTCAACCCCTATTCAAAATATGAAGAAAACTCCTTACATTCATGGGCTTTTTTTACACTTTTAGCATGATATCCAAGCTTCTGCACTAGGCAGGAATTACTTATTCCTATAGCATAGCAATAGCTTCGTGTGTATTAACAGTATGTACATACGCTTCTTTTATTACATTTTTCCAAATGCTAACCAACCCTGCATTCTGCAGGTACGGAAGGTAAACTGGAATAACCAACAGGGGTAACCAGTGGTTATGATTTCCATTCCCCCTGACCTCTGGGACAGCTCATTCCATTCCAGCTCATCAGTCCAAATGCATGAAACACCTGGGTCCAACCTTAAACTGGTAAATCCTCCCAGAGCTCCCGCACAAGGTAAACAGAAGTCACCTAGAACCTGCACTTGCTCCTCAAGTACCTCTGCACCACAGTAACTTGGCTGAAAATTTACAGGTGCACTGCATTTCAGTGCACACACCTCATTTGTACCCTGCAAACCAAGTATGCCTGGAGCTAAAACCACAGTAGTCCCAAGATGATTTTGTACATCACCACTGGAAAAAAAAGAAGAGTTTCCCTATTACATTCTCTATTTTCAGCCACTTCAGTTATATACCCTTTAGAAATACCCAAAAAAGATTATTGGAACAGAGTCAGGAGAGGTTGAAGGAGCTTATTAATTTGAGGTTCAGTAACAATAACCATTCCAGAGAAGAATTAGTTTGGAATTAGCATAATTACAGGCATCCAACTTGTTTTCACTAACAATACTTTCAGACCCCAGTTGTGTCCCTTGCAGACATGACTCTACAACCAGAATAACTTAGTAATTCACTGTAGTAAGACACTTATGTAATAGTGTCATTTTAGCAGACCAAAAGCATGGGAAATAGCACCCCAACTACGGCCTTTTGACTAGAGAATTTAAAGCCAGGCACTTTCCAACAAGAACAAAGCATAACTGTCTGACCAAACTAGAGATTCCCTTTTCAAAGCATGAAAAGTATCTGCTTTCAAAGTTATACTTACCTCCCTAGCCACAGCTCTCTTAGGCTCAACCACCCTTCCATCAATCGTGTGAGGTCTTGCAGCCATGGCCGCATCTACTTCAGCCATGGAGGAGAATGTTACAAAACCAAACCCCCTTGATCTTTTGCTTGCAGGATCCCTCATTACCTAAAAATAATAAACACATTTAAACAATTTCTATCTGTCTCATGTTAAGCTCAACACTAACAACATTTGGAGAAAACACATACTTTTAATTTACCTTTTCCTTGATTTCATTTCAAAACACAATTATAAGAAAGTAGCAAGCTATGCTCATTAAGTACAGGAACAGCACTGCTTAGCACCACAGAAATTCAAATCACTGTTCTCATCTAAGACTCTAACTGTAACTCGGAAATGCTGCTGTATCAGTGAGGTACATGTGTATTTATGATTGTTCTCTAAAAAAAAAAAAACCACCAAAAACCTGAACACATATTTTCAATTCAACTTTCTGAAGACCATAGACTTTAAATTTGTGTTATGAAATACATTATTCACTGCTCCCAAAACAAATTCAGGGGAAGAACTTCTGCAAGAGTCACCGTCCTTGGAGGTATTTAAAAGATGTATAAACATAGCACTTGGGGACATGGTTTAGCGGTGTACTTGGAAGTGTCAAGTTTATGGCTGGACTCTACAATCTTGAGGCTCTTTTCCAACCTAAATGACTTTATGAAAACATCACATAGAGATGTGAACACGGAAAGACATCCTTTTCCAGCTTTATTGAGGCCACTTACCATGATATCAGCTTTCTACCAAAGGTTACCAATGACAGATATAAAAGGGCTCTGTGTAAGCACTCCCTAATGCACTTCAGCTAACGACACCCAAGTTAAAATTTTAAACTGTTGAAATCAGTGGTTAGAGATATCTGGCAGATTTTACGGGAAATAGATAGTGAATACTCCCTAAATCAATCAACAGAGTTTGCAAGGGCAAGGCTGCGCATAGCTTCAATGGACTGAATAACGTATAAACTAACCAACTGTACACTTAAGAAAAATTAATATTCTATCTTTTCATTAAGCTATTCAGAAAATAAACTCCCTACTTTTACAAATTCTAAACATTCCATGCCATCGTTGCATATTACGATGCCAAACTTACCACACAGTCTGTAAGCTTTCCCCATTGCTCATAGTAACTCCTCAAGCTTTCCTCTGTTGTTTCAAAGCTTAAGCCGCCAATAAACAGTTTGCGGAATTGCTCCTTTTCCCTCTATCACAAAAAAGAAAATAACATTAATGTAATTAAAAATACCCTCTATACATCAGTATAATCAGACACCGAGTAAGATTCTTTAAGTGTCAAAAACTTTCAATAAGACGTATTTTTCAAAATTAAGCTTGGGTCTTCTAAATATTCTACCACTATTGAAGAAATTAAGCAATTTACACAATTCTATGTGTACACTTTCACGATACAGATTCAACAATGTGCTTCTTCCCATCTCTCCCTCCAAATATTAAGCACAAAGGACCACACTCAAAGACTTCCAGAATAATCCTCGCAAAGATCTTTAGGACATGCTTTTTAAAGAAAAGTAAAAACAAAACCAAAAGTTCTGGTTACAGATAACATGAATTAATTTCTACTATCCAATTCTATTCCAGATGGCATTTAAAAAAAAAACAATCCACGTTTTGTAATGCATTGTTGTACGTGAATACTATCACGCTATTTACCCAAGACATTAAAAACAAATAAAGATACAGCTGAAGATGTTCTAAAACTGGTTGCCGATTCATATTTTCTCATTAATTATTAAAATAAATGAAAGCCAGGGCACCTGTAAAATTAATCTGGGATCCTGCAGCTCTAGAATTGGCAGCAAACCTATCCACCCTCAACAGCAGCAGTAACAAAATTAAGTGGATTCCTTTTAAAAAGGAAATACATACATATTTGGAATAATGCATATTTGCATAACTATCCACTAATAATTATGCTTTCAGGAAGATTTTGTTCTACTACCTTTCAGAGAAGTTACTGCTGCTCTTGTTCAGGCATCGTAATTGCAATTTTCTACACACAAAAGCATCCCTAGATCACACATTTTGCAATTTCATATGTCAAAGGGCAACAATTAAAATGCACTAAAAAGTAGTTCCCTTCTACAGAACTTAAGATTTCAGAATGTTGTTTGAAAGAGAACTGGCCCGCAAGGGACAAGAGAACTCAAATGCAATGATTACTTCAGCTTTATACTGTTAAGTAACTTTAAAAGTCAAGAAAGTCTGGTTGGGTGTTTGCTTTTGTGTTTTCTTTATGGTGGTGGTTGTTTTATAAACCACCAAACACTGCATAATTAGCTGTAACTGACAAACATAACATGATCAACTATGCACTGGACATTAAGATCAATGTAAAAAGGAAGTTAGACAACCAATGACAAACAAGATTTGGAAAATACACAGAATACTTCAGTGTACAAATGCTTTTGGAAGTATTACGCCAATCTGCATGTAGACAAACATGTTTTCTAAGGTGGCCCAAGGCAGGCCTGGATATAGATGCATGTAACAGAAAGACAATTACTATAGGTAGTATTGAATCAGTTTTTGTTCAAAATGCACCACCCTATTACCAGCTTCAGATACTGCAGTTTGACAAGGACATCAACCATTATACCTACCCCAATAAATACCATATTTGAGAACGATCAGTTTACATGTCTCTTAAAAACACTTGGAATTTGCTGTTGGATCTAGTATTTTTTCTTCCAAGGGACCACAAAGGAAGCTAGTACTGTATCCTCCTTGTACAGATAGGCAAAATTAGACCCAAGAGTTTCAAAGTGGCAAACTCATTTTTTGTCAAGTTTCCTTTCACATTACCTCATAAAAGGAATAAAGAAAAGGATGCCGTATACTAGACTTGGACTAAAAAGTCACACTATCATTTAATAAAAACACTTCTCCTGTATAATCAATTGTCTTGCATCTAATAATGCACGTTTATATTCTTACAAAAATATGAGAATCAAGCAAATTATGCCCTACCCAGAACAGCATCTAGGCACCACACGTGTCATGACACAGCAATAATAAAATCTGCTACCAGTTCTTCAATTAAAACCACTGTGTGAAAATATCATAAACATGTTATTCCACTCATAAACGCGCAGCCTTTGGATGTAGAGGCTATTTGTCTTAAATGTGTCAGTTTTAAGAAGCTCTGGTTAGTCTAGCATTAATCTCCCAGCAGGGTCCAGAGAGCTCTGACAATCTAAGTTTATGCTGAAGCTGTAAAATGTATGAGAAAAATTATTATCACTCCGGTCCCTTTCAGAATCTTGATGAAAATCCGCTTGGTAAAAAAAAAACCACAACACCCCACACATACAACCCATCCCCATTAAGGCCCACAATCCAAAAACCGGAAGAAAAACCTCCTTCGAGATTTCCATAGTACGCTCTGTGGTGCAAGAGAAAATCTTAATTAGCGCTTATTTTAAGCCTTCCTTCACAGGCTTAAAGCAACATTTTAAAGGACTGGAAAATGCATCGTCAGAGCAAGGAAACGTGTTTTATATAGCAACGATGTGTGCACAAATCCCCCAAGCTGACTGCAGACTTCTGCGGAGTTAAGAACCCGAGTAGCAAAACCGGTTAACGGAGACAAGCGAGTGCCATCTCTGAACTCCTATGCCTAGGCCCGCCAAAAGCAACGCTGGCTTTACCGCTCCCAAACTAGAAAGTCGCTGCTCTCTCTCTCTCTTCCCTCGCCCTCCAAGCGCCCCGTTAGCCCCTATACGTTCTACAAGGCCTTGCAATCCAACAGCCTGGCTGTCCCCCGCCGTTATCGGGAGGGAAGCGGTTCCTGTGCCGGCTCCGCCATGTGGCGGGCATCAGGAACACAGGGGCCCCCGCAGCTAGAAGGGGAAAATGGCGCCCAGGAGCAGCCGTCGCCTCCAGGGACGGCGATGCGGCGGGAAACAACTTTTGCAGGCACCGACTCCAGATGCAAAAGATTTAAAAACAAACAAACAAACAAACAAACAAACAAAAAAAACCACTCAGGTTCTCGGGCTAACGAGAAGCCAAGTATTGCCAACCGCTTCTAGCGTGCAGCTACACACACGGCCCCAGGAAAAGCTTGCAAACGCTCTTTCCCGTCCCTGCAGATCCTAGAGGCCTAGAGCTACCTGCCTGCCCACCTCGCAGCCCCCGATGCCCTCCCGCCGTACTCGCCTTCTCGCCCCCGGAGCGATCCTCACGGCCTCCCGCACCAGCGAGTCTCGGCGCCGCCATTTTACCCCTCCCCCTCACCACCGCCATTACCAGCAGCGCCGCCCCGACCGGCCGGCACCTCGCAGGGGAACGGCGACTCCCCGCATGGCGCACGGACTAACCTCCATCGCCCTGACCCCCCCCTCTCCTCCAACCCTTCACGGCAGCTGGGCTAACGGCAACGTCGAGAACTCGCCACCCGCCATGCACGGCTTCCGCCTTCCTCCCTCGGGCTGCGCACCAGCCCCAACCGCCGCTTCCAGAACCTTCCTCCCCGCCGCTAACGCTTCCCCTGCGGAAAGACAGCCAGCCCCTCTGCCCGCAGAGCCGGCAGCGGCAACCAGACCTATGCCGGCCGGGATTCAAGCCCGCTCGTAACGCCCCACACCCGGAAAAAAACCCCACAAAAATCACTCCCTAGGCATAACCAAAGCTGCCGCCCGCCTTAGAAGCAAACTCCCAATTTGCCCTTTTCACGTACCATATTCTTCATGGTTAACGTATTCCTGCTCGAGAGTACCGTACAACTGCTCGGTAATGGCTGCCTTAACTGTTACGTAATTTGAAATTCAGCTCCACGTAGCGCTAGCGCCCTCCTCCTCCACCCTAAGCTCGCTTCCGAGGTTTTCGTTTAAAAAAAATAAAATAAGGCTCGAATCGGGAGCTTAAATATCTCCGAAGGGGCAGCAAATCTGTATAACGCCCCTACGTGTTATTTATCACGTAATAAAAAGTCATCAACTCCGTTAGTAATGGCCGCCTCCGAAATGAGCCGAAGGAGCCGTCGTCGTCCAGCTTATCCGCTTCGGCAGTCGCCGGAAAGAGCCGAAGGGGGAATGGGAGCCCATTCGTTTTGCTTCGGCAATTTCCGGAACCTGCCGATGCAGGCGGGGCCTGCGCTCGGAACGCGCTCGGCGATTTCCGGCGAGACGGACGCCGCAGCCCTCCGACTAGCCGAACCCGTTCGGCAATTTCCGACAACGGAAGAGACTCGTGATACGTGCCCGAGCGGCCCCGACACCGCCCCGATCACGACTGGCACCGCTTTTTTTTTTTTTTTTTTTTCCGGCAGGGAGCGGGGCGCCGCGCACGCCCGAAATCTGTCGCCCCCTCTCCCCCCCACCTCAGTCGTCCGCGCCCTGTCCCCTTCCCGCTCCGCCCGGGCCAGAGGAAGTAATAACCGCCCTGATTTTGGCGCCAGCGCCGGCACACAGCGGGGGAGACCGGGGGAGGGAAGCGGACTTCGCCTCAGCCTGCTCCGCTCTGCCCCACAACCGCCGGCATCGGCGCTCCGTTCGCTCTTCCTTCCCTCCTTCCTCCCTCCCTCCCTTTTTCCTCTCTTCGGCGGCCTCGCACGCACCGCGACAAAGGGTGAGTGCTGCCGCCCCGCGCA
>KZ508863.1:40584-51187 GCA_002844005.1 Limosa lapponica baueri | reverse complement strand
GGAGCTATCTGAAGTCAGTCCTTTCATCGTATTACCTCTTTCTAACTCTACAGCTGCTAGCAGCTACTCCAGTTTGTTACTGTGAGACAAGCCGTTAACGGAGCCTTTGTCATTTCAGTTTTTCACACCTTTTTCTTTGTAACGATCTCTGCCATTTCAATTTTTCGCGCATTTGTGTGTGTGCTTGTCTTTATATGGTACATGTGCTGTAACTCGCTGAAGACTCATGTTGGCAGGCAGCTGCCATGGGCAACTGGAGCTGGTTTAAAAAAAAAAAAAGCCAACAAAACCTGGCTGCAGTACCAAGTTGCTGCGGTTCAACAACCAGACTGAAGTTAGAGAACACTGCTTCTCTGTCCTGTTTGGGTGTCATCAGTTGAAACACCATTTCTGTTGCTTGTTAAGGAATAATAATTTTAGCAGTGAACTCCCAAGTGTCTTTGCAGGAGGTGTATGAGGAAGGAAGTATAGTAAAAGTAACAAAAAGAGAACTTGTAGGTGTTACATGAATATGATCTCCCACCTGTGACCATTTTGCAGCCAGAACCATCACCTACTGCCAAAACATTGGAAAAGAGCTAGTGAGAATGTTTGGTTAGATTTGGTGATCTGAATATCAACCTTTAAACTCACAGGGAAGAGTGAAAGGTGTTTCGCTAACTGCTGGCACAACTGTTACAGGTGATCTCTAAGAGATACCAATCTTCTTCTGGAGACTTTACAAATACCAAATATAACAGCTGTGCTCCAGATGTATTGGCCTGGCTGAGTGTTAGACCTGACTTAAAATTGCAGATTGTGGAGAGGGTGGATTTGCGAGTAAATCACTCCAGTACAGTACAAAAAGCCCTGATTTTTCTTTAAATTTGGGAGAAACTTAAGCAAGAATATTTATCAAATGAAAAATTTGCTCTAGCTCAATCAGAAACGGATTTGTGTTAGGACATTTAGAACCTCCACTTTTCAAATTTCTGATTAGAGATGACTACCTGGAAAATCAAGATGAAGAGAAGACCTGCAAGAAGAACAGTTCCAAGAACATTCAGAAAATTTTGGCAGTAGTTTCTATTGAACGTGTTGCATCATTTTTGGGTTCTGGATTGGTGACACATGTATACAGTGGTGTGCTTTGAGTTTAAAAGCTTTGTCTGGAAGGGGACTTTTTTTGTCTTCTCAGCTTCTCATGCTTGCTCATTACAAAGCCCTGTGCTTCTAGCACTAACCATTGTATCTTATTTATAAGCATTTTTGCCAATATTTTTATTGAAATAGGTGGGTTAAAGGCAGTCAAAGGGCTTATAGGTATGTTTTAGAACCCTTTTAATGTTTTTTCCTTAATTCTTAAAGAAAGTGCAACCAATTTCTGCATCTGCCATTTTCTGCAGCTCTAGCTGGTCTTTTTTTTTGTGTAAGCAGCTTCCCTCACTTACCTCCTTCAGCAGCGATCAGGCTTTCTAGTCGGCTGCTGCCTGGGTGCAGAGTTTACAATACATTATTCACAGCTTTGGTTTGAGAAAACAAGGTCTTCAATCATTGGACAATGGCTGAGATGGAACAAACACCTAATGTAAGTGGGTTAATATTTAATTTTTATTCCAGTGGTTATATTTTGAAGCCATGTATGATGGTGCTCAATAAGGAATAGTTTTACATAGAAGACATAGTATATTGTAATTTGGAAAGAACTGTATTTCCGTTCAGTCTGCCCTGAAGATCTCTGAGAGGTGGCAAGAGCTGAGGTACCACACAGTGAAACGGTAATCAACAGGTCATCAGCGTAAGTGTTCTTATTCAGTTTGGGAAGCAACTTGAAGCAAGAATTGGAAAATGGGCCAGGCAAGAGTGACCGAGCAATATGGGCCTTAGGCATAAGACAGAGATAGTGCTTGTTTGGGAACAATGCAGATAAACAAAAGAAACAGATAGGAGAAGCCTAGCTGGGTCCTTGCAACCTTGGAACTTTTGAGATAACACAAACTGAATGAATCCTAGAAGTTTATCTGACTTGCTGTGTAAGAGAAAACTAAGACGCTCTGAACATGTATGTAGGCTGTACATATTCTATTGTATTTTTACATTCCTCTCTAAAGAAAGTTGTTGGGTTTTTTATTTTTAGCTAAAAAATGCTTGGAGGTAAGATTACTAAATGCTGGTTATGAGCTGTTATAAATTGATGGGCTGCTTCCTAGTTTCAACCTGAGCATAATAGTGAAAGAGTTGAGGATGATTTAAGATGGGGTGCAGATGAATCACCTCTGGTCTTGATGTGGCGTTGACTACTGAATGTACAAGATTACTGGGTCATCTAATTCTGAAAGCTTTCTGCTGTGTCTTAAAGTTAATTACATTACAGAAAGTTACTCAGTGGGTGGGTGTGGGTGCTAAGACAAATTCCTAAATAAATAAAAAAAGCACCTGCTGAAATCTTCCATGTTTGTGGGTTTTTTTTGTTTTTGTTTTTTTTTTTTTATTGTAGTCCTTAGCTTTCCTCCTTTCTCTGAGAATACCTGATTGTGATATCCTGTGGTGCCCTCTGGTGGACAAATTGTAAGTAAAGATATTGAAACGCACTCAGGAAACTTATAAACAGCAGCACAAGTTCTATAAGTATTCAGAAAAAAAAATTATGAATTTGTGTAGATGTATGAGTGTGCAATATTACTGAATGGTTTTTATGTAGGGAGCAGTCTGAGTTCTGTTTGCATTTTCATGTCCTTCTCAAATTTCCTGTTGACTGCTTAGAAATCAATTTTACGTTGTTTCCTAA
Organism: Limosa lapponica baueri; assembly: GCA_002844005.1. Classification (NCBI taxonomy): domain Eukaryota; kingdom Metazoa; phylum Chordata; class Aves; order Charadriiformes; family Scolopacidae; genus Limosa; species Limosa lapponica. The sequence goes on along the minus strand of KZ508863.1, from coordinate 48,420 downwards.
AGATTTGAGGTTTTTCTATCTTGATAACGTGCACCTATAATTACGTGACTTCTTAACTAATATGTATTGCCCCATCTTTACAGAAATAATATCAACCATTTTCTATTCCCAAACTTTTAATGCATGGTCTGCAAATTGAAATGCAAAATGTGCGTTAAAAAAACCCCAACAATAGCTGAAAAAAGACGACAATTTGGCTACCAGGATAGTTTCATAAATGAACTTATGAAATCCACAAAGGATTAAAATCTGAGGGAAAAAAAAAAATACTATGCTCTAAAAGAGCTCTTTAGAAGCTACAGTGCATAAGACAAGATGATCTGGATGAATGACTCTTCCACCCTCATCCCCCCTTCTTATACAGTACTAGAAACTGCTACAAGTCCTTCCTGTTCTTTGTTGTCTTTTCTAATATTGTGCTTTCCACGAGGGATATTAGAAATGACATCCTACGGAAGATACCACAGCGTTATACTGCCCATTAAGATTGCTGTGTGGTAGTATAATTCTTAGGACATTTACTACTTAAATATTTTATTTTGTTTATATTGGGATTTTTCTAGAATGGGCAGAAGGGGAGGGAGATAACTCTGGACAATCACTGACAATTAGTACAAAGCATGAAGAGGAAAATTCAGAATTAGTCTCTGTCTGTGCGCCCAGACAACTTGAAAAACTTACGCCATGACCAGCAATATGTCAAAATCACAATAAGCTGCTAAGATTAAAGGAGTCTCTTCTCTGGAGAGATCAAGACAGACTTTTTTTTGTGTTTGTTTTTATTTGTTTTTAATTGATGATGACAGGGTAAGTATGGTAAATTGTAGAAACAAAAAATTTTGTAACTAGAAGCAGATGATATGTCTTTCTGGTTTATCTAAAGTCCAGAAATGTTGTGTTCTTACTGGTATATGACTGCTATTTGTACTCTGAAGGTAGTTCTGAGCATACATTGAATTGCTCCATATAGACAATGTGGGAGGCATTGTACACTGTAAGTTATGTGATAGCCTAATTTTAAAAATGAAATAGCTTTAATGAACTCTTTGTAGAAATGAATTATGCACTTCAGGTAGCCTTTGTATTGTTTACTATAATGAGCTTTTTGGGTGCTCTTTACCATATATGCTTTTGCTAAATCTGTGGTGTTTCTGCGCATGTGTCAAAAGTTGTACCTGTAAAACAATTTCAGGAAAGAACTTGTCACTGGGTTGTAATGGCTGTGGGAAGTAAGTAGGGTGGGACAATATCTTTGGGAAATAAGTAACAGTTTTGCTTGATATCAACCATGGAAGCCCATCTTCTAGCACTGCAAAAACTGGCTGCTTTTTTCAGTTTTATCAAGCAGCTGGGGAAAAGGAAAAATTCCACTGTGGAAGGAAGGTGGTTGAAAAAGGGGCTGGCATCCTTAAAAAGGTAAAATGAAGGTTCTGACTTGATGTGCCCTTATACCATATGCTGCTAGTGGAGGTGAGCTTTCTGGTGGAATTGCTTTTAAAGAAGGCAGTGCTCCCCCAATGGTTTAGTGTTCTAGTCTCCATTTTCATGGTTGTGATCATAACTACTTTACAGTTTGGCTTTATTTACTAATAATTGCATAACTAAAAGTGCTTTTCCGCTATTACAGGGCTATAGAATGAAGGACTAGGATGTCAAAGCTTTCTGACTTACATTCATCACTCCTTGCCCCCCTGCCTCACCTGGTACTTGAGGCTCAGATAATGATTTCAGGTAGTTGCTTGTACTCAGAGCGAAGTATGAGAATCAAGTCAAGTAATTAGTTTCTTACTTAAATGGGAACCTGAGTAACCTAAGCAAAGGAACTTCACTTACATGTGATTATTTAATTAACATACTGTAAAGTATCTAGCTGCATCTAAATTAAACACTTGAGATGCTAATTTAAAATGTTGTTGTTAGGCAGCTGGTCAGATTAGTTTAGGTCTCTAGTATATCAGAAAATTACGTTTTTCCAGTTTTGTATTTATGAATATATGTGTGGACTAAGTAGAACAGATGATAAATTGTTCTGAATAGTTAGGAAAAAAAAATATTCCAGATGGTGATGGGAAATACATTAATAGCCTGCTGCCATACTCTGACTCTTCTTTGACATGTGACTGTATCTCATTTCCACTAGCATTTAAATAAATAAAGACATAAAAATTGATATTCAGTTCTGGCAGCTCTGAAATTGATAGGATATTCAGTAGCTTCAAAAAAAAGAAAGCTGAATTTAGAGATTATTCAGGTCCTCTAAAGAAAGAGTAACAGCCGTAAGTATTCTAACACAGGCCAAGCATTGCTAATTTTAAACTTCTAAGAGGTCAGCTCTTTGATTAGGGCAAGTGCTGTATGGCATGAGTTAGTAAAGCGTAAGTCACGAACTTATGTAATGCATTGAGAAACATTAAAGAGAGGAAAATATTTTGACTATCCACAGGCGTTTAGTGTGACTCCTTATATATTCAGTAAATAGAAGATCATAGATGCATGAAAGTTGTTTTCATTAGGACGTTGTCCTATTCTTTGTACTATTTATGACTAAGAGAAATCACAATGCAGTTTAAAAGGGGCAATATTACATTGATTTACCTCCTTTCCTTCCAAAACTGAGTACAAAGTGTCATTATTTATATCTGGAAAATTTCATTTTTTTTCTATGTGAAATAACTTAGTTATGATACAAAATATTACAAAATTTTCTTCTGGGAGCGTTAGCTTAGGTCGTGAATAAGAAGCTTTTAAACTTTAGGTGATTTATTCAGGAGAAAGATAATTTGATTCAGAAATACTGCTACAAAGAATCTCAAACCTTCTCCCTGCTGCCTTTTTTTTTTTTTTTTTTAAGTTGGCTTCCTTGCATCAGCCTATGACCGTTGTCTCAGGGAAGAGAGCTTACCTAGGGACTCTCAGAACAAAGCATTGTGAGAGATGAAGCGTGAGTGAAGATTCTCTGTTCCAAAGCACAAACTGCTAACCAAAAAGGAACGAGGGCTCCTGGGAGGCATCCCAGCAGTCTGCCTGGACCAAACATGACTTTTTTTCAAGCAGCCCAGCCCCACGTGTAACTGCATACAGCCCCTTCATCAGGGTGCTGTAATGAAACTAAATTTAAGCTGCCCTGACGGTGTAGTCTGTGTGCAGGTAGAAATTTCTGTTGCATGAAAGGAAAGTGTGTGCTTCTCTGGTCTGTGTTCCTATACCCATCATCAGATGATTTGCTTTAGTATTCCCAGCCTCTGTCTGGAGTTTGATTTGGGTTTTTCATATTGTAAGTGACTTTTCTTAATGATTAATTACACTTTATGTGAATATATTATGGAATTGAACAGAATGACTGGAAGGAGCCAAGACACTATTTGGGAAGCCTTTTCATTTTGCGGGATGTATTTTTTAATAGTGATTTGTACCATCAAATGACTGGCATAACACAAAATAGCAAACTATTTCTGCAGTTTACTTAAACTTGAAAATAATTATTGGTAGACAAGAAAAATTATTGCTCAGTCTTATTCCACATGATGTTCAATAGAATTTGTGGTAACAGAAAGAAATTTACATTGTGCATTTGCTTCTGTTTTAAAAAATGATAGTCTGTGGGTAGAGCATAAACAAGAAAATGATAGTTAATTTTTATTTCTGAATAGTTCAATGAGGTGAATATATCCCTACTTGCATATTTTTCATTTTTATTTTGTCAGCTTTCCTGAAAGAAAGCACATACTGCCCATTAGAATCACTGTACAGAGGATTTAAAACTCCAGAGGGTCCTGTTGAATTCCACTTTATGTTGGCATAAGTATCTCAGTTTTGCCAGTAACTTTAGGAGTGTTGAAGTCCTTGCCCCCTTTTCCCTTTCTGTCCTTGAATTGATAAATCAGCTTAGTCAGTGTAGAAAATTCAGTAAAGCTGATGCTTTTTGAGTTCATGTCAGCATTTGCTGTTTTCATCTGATTAGTAGAAAAGAGCAGACTCAGTCATAAACTACTTATTATACAGGAACAGTTGTAGTATTTTACTGAGGTGGGTGAAATTCTGTAGTTTGTGGCAGTAGAAAATAGTGTGTAAATATTGAAGCAGCTGTGGACAGGAAATTAATTATGCAAGTCTCTGAATTTGGACTTGCCTGTGGAGGAATAAAAGGTAAAAGTTGAGTAAAAAGTCACTTGACTTTCTAAAGAGCAGTGTACTTTTTCTGGAGACAATACATAACTAGTAATAGAATAGAATGTGTTAAACGAGAGTTATTAATCTTGATATTTTCAGAGTTGTAATTTTTATGTCATTAGTAGATATAAAAATTACACAACTATGGAGTTATTTTTTTATGTCATATTTTAAAATAGCTGATTAAAGACACTTCTAGAGGGAGGAAAACACTGTTTTTTGGAAATAAGCAATCTCCCATGGTTTTGAATTTCCTGCATGATGTGTTACATCTTACATTTTGTCAAATTACACCTGTCAAATCAATTATACTGGATAATGTGACAGTACATGAAACAAGTGAAATAACCTGACATGATGTATCAAATATAATGCTTCATGTAGAAAGTTATAAACAAAGGGTTGGATATTACCGAGAATGTTGATGTACTTTTCTTTACCCGCAGCAAGGCATTCAAAAACATTCAAAGTTCATTTTGTTGTTTGGGACGAGTTTTGTCATATTTCATCTTCTAAAACAAGTTTGCTAGTTTACTTTATCAGTCTCAAGGTAGCAGCTATGCTAACTAGGCCTAACTTGTTAACTGCTATGATGGCGGATTTTGGGCTACCGTTAAAACATGTAACTGCAAATTAATGAACCTCTTCAGGGTGTTTGGCTTTGTGTTCCTCCTCAGTGTAATGAGTTTCTCTTCATACCTTTTCATTCCTTGTTTTGTGTGTGGAAAAGATGTTCCCGTGCATCTTGGATGGTTGTTAATGATTGTTACCTTGTTAATGTATATAGAAATGTATGTAAGTGTAGACATTTCCTTCTATTAATTTTTAATTTAATTTCTTCCATTAATTTTCTCCTATTGTTGGTTTTAAAATGAAATCAATTTTTCTGCGAAGGGTAGCTGCCTGTCTTTCAAGCTCTTCTACCATTTCTGAATGTGCAAGTTGTGTATTTTAGCTTACCAGGGGATGCCTTTGGCTATGCATCCTGCTTGGCTTCTATCGGTAAACTTTTTAAATTATTTGAGCTTAGATCAAGTGGTTCTTTTCCTTACATCTGTGCAACAGAGGCATTTCTAGACTGTAACCACATGATGTGGATAGAAGGAAAAAAGAAAATGTGACCTTGTTGTTCATAATATAGATACTTCTGTAGTTTTATGTAGAAGGTCTTGATATCAAACTAAGGACAAAAATCAGGATAAAGGAGCATTTGTAGTCTGCTTTGTGAAGAAAAGATTGGTACTAAACTAGGGCCGAGCTTTGGGCATGAATACAGTAGAAATACAAATTGCAAGTGAACAGATTAATTTTTTTTTTCCTTCTAAGTGACTGCCCAGCGGATAAAATGTAGGTAGTTTGCTCTTTTTGTGTAGCTTTTCAATTGCCTGTTGTGAAAGAAAATGAATATGGAAGAGAAGTTAAACATGACTTAGTGTGTTCTGTCTTTGAATCCATTGAAATATTAGTGCATCGAAGAAGATTACAACATGAACTCGATTACCACATTTTACTTCCACTGTAATTTTTCTCAATTTGGAGGCTGCTTATTCTATTAAAAGAGAAGACTTGAACTAATGGTGATTGGTGATCTGCCCTACTGACTTTTTTTACTGATGTAAATCAAATTTAGTTGTGCCATTGAGGGTCTTATTTAATATCTATCAGCTCTTTTATCCAATTTAGACACAGAAAAGGATTTAGAATGCACATTTTCAATAACACAGAGACAACTGAGGACAAAAGGGGTAAATTGCAAATAAGGGCTGAATATATACTCAATTCAAATGTGCCTGGGGGACGTCCTGTGTGCTGGGACCCAGCTCTCTGTGCTGGCAAACTGTTAAGAAGGTCCCTGATAAGATTTTGGCATGTTCTAACCAGTGAACTATGAAGACAAGTCCCAGCCGTGTTTGGCAGTCAGATGTTCCAGAGAGTGCCTGTAAATGAGGCTGTGTGGTGTTCTCTGCTAGTGTCCCAGTATGTTTTTGCAACATCAGCTGTATGCTAAGCCACTGGAAAGTGTTTAATCTCTTTTTCTATCCCGGGTGTATTCAGGGTTTTAAGCATTAGAGCATCTTTAATTACCATTATTGAAGGTCTTTCAACTTGGAAAATTGGAAATATATTTCACCAGAGACTACACCATGGTAATTGGCATGTTGTTGCAATGTCTGCACAATGTTGTTCCTATTTCAGTCCTTTACATAAAAGATTGTTTGCTGATTTTCCCTGAAGTATAAAATTAATTCAATCCAGGCCCTATCAAGTAATTTTTGTTCATGGAAATGAAATTGTGATTTTTCAAACTGTGAATTATTAAAGTCTGCTTTCCTCAGAAAGGTAGGGTTTGAGATAGAGAGCAGCATTGTTTCCTTCTAATTCTGTTAATCAGAACAATATAGTTGTCACCGCTTAGTTTTCTAATTTTATGATGGGAAAGTATATAATAGCAAGTGTCAGAGTGCTAAAAAGTTTTTATAAAATACATGTGATGTTTTTCAGTAAATGGTTATTTGGTGCTTCTGCCCAACTATATTCAACTATAACCAATATTTTGGCGTAAGATTATGAACAAAAAATACTGACAAGACAGTCCTGAAGGGACTACCTCAGAGCTCCTTTGTGCTTTTCGGTGACATGTCATAGAATATGACATGGTGATTATTCCATGTGAGCAATTTAAAGCACATGTGGAGGCTCATGATTAGTCTTCTGCATTGAAAATTATGCATTCTGAGGATGGTTAACCATTGGCACAGGCTGACTAGAGAGGTTATGGACTTCATATCTTTGGATGATTTTGGAAAACAGCAGTACAGTCTGAATTCAGAGCCTCTTTTGGATAGGGGGTTGGACTGCAAACCTCCCAAGGTCCTTTTCAGTCCAAATTAGCTTTAATTTAATTTGTTTTTTACAGGAATTTTTTTTGTAGTGTTTGATTCCAACACAAAATTTGGAACATCATGTGCTTGCAAAGGTTACGAACCAGTTAACGTTTTGTTACAAGGAAGACTTTTTCCTGATTTGATGTACTTGAGAAGCTGTTGTTTGCAGACTGAGATTACTTAAAAATAGATCAATCATCTTTTGTTTTGCCAAAAATGTCTTTCAAACTGAATCACATAAATCTGTTGGAATCCATTGTAGTGTATTTTTATAGCCTAAAATATATCTAGAAAAATTAAGACATTATTATAGTAATCGTTATCTGTAACTTATTTCACTCCACGTAGATCTGTAAGAGGTGAGACATGCACATCTTGTTGTCATGTAAGCAGTAATGTCACTTGACAGGAAGTTTTGAAAAATAACTGAAATTAAAAACTGACCTGCAGTGACATGTTGGAGAAGACAGCTTCAAGAAAGCCCTCTGTTTGTAACAGAGTATCAGATACCCATAACCACACAGAGCCTGTGAACCATCAGTCAGAGCTTCAACACACACCACATAGCATCAGGCCTTCAGGGCACATGGAGCAATTTCTGGGGCATTCTGATAGATGATATTTCCAGGATCTTGGATACTCTGATAAACTCTGTTACCTGTCCTTCCCTCTAATTTTAGAGTGGACCTTTGGTGTGCAGTGCATGGATGCTAGCACTGGATGTTTCTTGCCTTTACGTTGTACAGTAAGGGAACTCGTGGCAGGACTGGGAGGTAACATA
>KZ508861.1:6045-19593 GCA_002844005.1 Limosa lapponica baueri | reverse complement strand
CCGATTCTGTATCATTCCTTTATAGAATGTCTTATATGTACTAACACAATTTGTGTCATAGGAGCCTTAATATAATTGATATTGTATTGCAAAAGCATTCTCAGGATAGTTAGAAAGTGTCTTATGCCTCCTCAGTGGCATTTGCAATTAATTTTTGCAGTAGTAAATGTTAATTTTGGGGGAATCCACATAAGTTCTAAATCAAGGAAGTCTTCTGTTCTTGATTCTGTTCACCTCGTAAGAATAGATTATCTCAAGGCTTCTGCTATTTCGTGCTCAGATGTCACGGAAGTAACTTAAGTTGGTATTATTAGAACCTGAATCAAAGCACTAGCCCTGACTTGGCTCATGAATTGTAGCTGCAATCAAATCCAGACTTAGTTCTTCAACTCTTTGATTTAAAGGGATGGCTGATGGCAGTGTCTGTGTCGGGTTCAGTTTCTCCATTGTGTACTTGGTAATTGTGTTGCAGTTTCTCCAAATGTTGTATGTAGTGTTTGGGTTTTTCTCCAGCTAATTCCAGCTCTGCTTGATACCTGATCGTGCCATCCCCATGTCTTGAAATAGCCAACACACCTTGCATCATGTGTGAGCATGAACGTAGATCCTTGTGGACTTTTCTTTTGTGGGTTGTTTTTTTCCCCTCAGGCTTTCCTGTGTGACAGTCTCAACGGACCATATGCAGAATGTTTTTTCCGAGATTCCTACAAAACAACCACTAATTCTTTCAGATATTTCCCACAACTGTAGAGCATTCATTTGAACCAAATGAACTTGATTGGAAACTAGGGAAATGTTTAGTTTAGAAGCAATAAAAGGCTAATTGTCTAACCTAAAGTAAGGATTAGAACTAGATGTGGTTTTGTGGCATGAGCCTGTTTTACATCTGAAGCTTGGCATTTAATAGAATGCATGGCTGAGAGACCCACCTTGCTGTGGTATCAAATACATTCCTATGCTTACATGTATCCAGTGGAAAACATGACGTTTGAAGAAAGCCAACACTTGGCTGCATTCACTGAAATTTCCTAAGAAGGCTCAGTACCAGTTTTCTGAGAATGACTTGCAAATCCTGTGTATTGCAATGATTCAGACCTTCCTTCATAGCTAAAACAGACCCATCAATTATAATGCTACACCTCAAGGTAACTGGTCATTCCTTCTGGCCCCAGCTTGACTCTTCGGATATGGGTCACGGCTCTTGCAGTTGGACTCGTTTTAATTTCTTTGGTTGGTGGAACTGAAAGATCATCAGCCAACTCATTATGAGAACCATGATGATGTCTCTTCCAGAGGTTCATTAGCACTCACTCAGCAAAGGTCCCCAGCATGCCTGTGCTCTTTATGCCTCTACTCTTTGGAAGTAGCAACCAGATTGCGTGTAGGTGTGTAGTATGTGTCTGTCAGCAACGTGAATCAGTTTTTAACAATCGTGATTCTTCTCCGTGAAAAATGCATATGAGATTCCTTCACTGCTTTATGTCACACACACTTTATAGCACTAACAGCACTTGCTCCACATAAGGAGTGTGCAAAGGCTTTCTACTTGCTTAAACAGCCTGAAATGAGATGGTGTTAGTGTGCTTGCTCATGTCCGTAATTATGCTGGTTATTGTGCCAAGTTAGAGACATGAACGTCAAGCCATTCGACAAGGCTAGAAAGGATAATAAAAGTATTTATGAATGTTTCAGCGTTAACTGTTACATTTTTTTAAGACTTTCACAGCCTGGACTGATTTATGGCTGTTCAACTCTTTTAAAAAAAGGAAAAAAAAAAAGCTAACCAAAAAACCCCCTCAAAACCCCAACCAACAAAAAGCCCCCACGTATTACATACAAAAGAAATTAAGAAAGCCAGAAGCTGTGAATTCAAAGAACTATCTAAAAATAAGAAGTACAACTATAAGCTTTAATATCCCACTGAGCAAAGGAGAAGGTTTTTCTTGCCTGGCTACAGGAGTGTGTGCAGTTTTGCTGAAATGTAGTTCTCATTTTGCCTCATACGGTCCCTATGGCAATGACTGCTATTTTTATTTTAGATGTGGGTTTTTTAATTTCCTTATTTATATTTTCATCATAAGGGATGTATTGTAACTGTTCGGTGCATTCTGCGTGTTTTAATTCTAAACTCTGACATGCAACAGCCCTGGGTTGAACTGTGGCAGCTGGGAATTCAGTAGAGCTGACATGCAGTCCCAAGTCTGTAAGGGAAGTTGAGTCACAAAAATACAAATTTCACAGCAGAATGAATGAAAAAAATAATGTTCATAGAGACCAGCTGGTGGTGTCTTATACCCACATTGTGACTGTTCTCTGTCATTGTCTGCATTCTTGGTATTTTTGTATAATTTTGGGTCTGTATTCTCAGCTGGTGTAGCAAGGATTGTTACAGCACAGGTGTCCAGATGTGGAAGATTCATGTCTAATGGTGGCAGTACAGGGTGGACTTACAGTGCTCTCTGTCAGAAATGAAGTGTGCGACAGAGGTGAAATGCATCTTTTGGTAGCGTAGAGGAACAATCACTGTGAGATGGATTCTGGAAGTCAATTAGAAGGTAAGGCAATAGAGTGAGAAACTACTTGTTCCCCTCAAACAGTCCCTGGTTTTGCTGATTCTTCTGAAGGAATTCCCATCCTGGAGAGAAAATTCTAGCTATTCCATTAAGTCTCTACCAGCAGTGTGAGGAAAAAACTGATGAAAGTTTTGCTTCTTTTCAGAACCGTACTTTGTTAAATTACTCCTTCTTTTATTTCTCATGATGATAGTCATGTAAGCAGTGTGAGGAGAAATGCGAAATTTAATATTAATACTCTTGGATGTAGAGTGTAGAAAGCAATGGAGGATTTTGGCTGGCCAAGATGTTCTCACACTTTTGAGAGGTTGGACTTTAAGAGAGAAGAAAAAAAACATTTGTTAACAACCACTGAAAACGAGACATCAGAAATACAGTGAAAGGTATGTGTACCACTTCAGGTTTAAATTTAGGATCCCAGTCCAGCAGTTTCAGCCTAATATGTCAGTTAACTAATATTTATTTTAAAATGCTGTATTGACAACTGGTAAGAGACAAAATCCTTTTGATTATCCAGAGAAGATGCAGCTCTCAGAAAATACCCATGGTGGGTTTTTTTTGTGTTTTTGTTTGTTTGCTTGTTTTTTAAATTGTATTTATTTTATTTAACATGCCTTCTTCCCGAGGTGATTGGAGTGGCCTCAAACAAATTGTTTGATAAACAGAGCCTGAGATGTGGCTAGATTTATGTTGCTGGTATGCCTGCTTAGCCATGCAGAGAGATAGCAGTTTGATAGTTTGTTAACTGTCTCCTGGAACCTGTGTCAAGCTCTTTTTAGCAATGCTTGATTTCAGCCATTGGTCAGGGAAGATGTCAGGAAAGAGGAGGGTTAAAACATCAGCCTCTAATTAAATCTGTTGGGCTTCTATTTCTAGCATTGCTTTGTACTTGTCGTGTGTCCTGAAGCAAATTCCTGGGTCTCTTGGAGAGAGGTGGTGTAAGCAATGCTCTGCAGCACCCCGATGGTGTCCCAGTGGAAACCAACGGCACAGTTGCGGACTTCTCTTCAGAAACACTGGCCAAACTCTGTTTCTAGAATGCTTCCATGTCTAAGGTGTGTGTGGATAAATAAAGTGAGGTGTGCCCCAGAAAAATGCTGTGGAAATGATGTATTTGAAATGCTTAGGTAATGCAGTGGTAAATCCTGTATAGAAACTGTATGTGTAACTAGGTAAGAGCACAGGGTAATATATAGACTTACTGCTTTAAGGTATTTCCAAAGGCTAAATACATTTCATGTTCTCCTCATTAGTCAAAACTTCCACGGCCTCCTTTCATCTCCGTTATTCCATCTGTCACGTACAGAAATAGAAATCTGAGACTGGTTTTCAAACATAATTCTAGGAAAGTGTCCCCTCTTTAGACTCTGCCATGAAATACAGCACAAAAGAACATTTTTAATGAGACATCAATTTTACAATATGTGCAAAAAATGAAATGTCATAGACCTTATGGAGTGGGCTTGCAGACATCTGTTACTGTAGATAAAGGGAAGTGACAAGACCCCAAGTTGGCAAAAGCTTTGAGAGAATCATGCCAGGACCTTCTCTCATGATCTCTTCCCAAAGAAAAATGAAGGCTTTAAGCTAACAACAAACTAACAAGTTCTATTACACATAATCTTGGATACTTAACTTTTTAAGTAAAAAAAAATAAATCATAGTGTCCAAGTCAGGATGTAAATAAAGGTCTTTATTTAAACAGCCATGTTCCCCACTCCCTGCTCCTTCCCACTTCTGCCATGGTGATGGAAGGTAGATCCTTGTTTCTGTGCTTAGTTTAACTCATTTCATTTGTTTTCTGGGCTGCACAAAGCCTTTACCCTTGGTCTCTCAGAATGTTTATCAATTATTTTTCCCTTTCTTTCAGTGTGCATTTGTTTGCTCCCTTTCTGAGTTTAAGATTTCCAGCTCTATGCCGTGACTCTTTCACTCAGAAGTCTGCAAGGATGTGGCTAAGTGGCTGTTGTGCTGTGTATGTGGTGACTCTGGGCTGGCAGGATGCTCATGGAGAAGTGATTCCCACCCCATGGGCCTTCGGACAGCTTTTGCCTGGCAATGTGGTAGGGAACACCTGCACGGGAGGGTACCCCAGGTTGTTTTCATCTTTCTTTAGAAACCTGTTGGTATGTGTGGTTGTGCCCATCACTGTCTTTGCAATACTTTTATTTCTGTTTGTTCTATAGCATAATTAGAACACAACTGACTATTCCACAGTAAAAGTTAATGGTAACTGATGCAATTTGCATTATTTTTAATGTTCATATGCCTACCATCCCTTAGTCTTCAGTTTGCTTTCTTAAACACTCATGCACATTGAACAGAGGTATCCATTGATACATAGGGCTTGGGGTTTTGTGGTGGTCTTTTTTTTTGGTTGGTTGGTTTGGGGTTTTTTTCACTTTTCCTTTCCTTCCTGAGTGGTTACAGTTACTTTAAAACCCAGTTATTCCTGTTGTTCAAATGTTGAACTGCATTAGGCAAGCATAGGCTTCTAAAACATTCAGTCCAGAAAACTAACCCCCAAGAAATGTAAGCGACACTCTTAAATTCCTTCTTCCCCATCCCTGCAAACTATTGGTAGTCTCCTCTGGAGAAGGCAACAAGATCAAAACCATATGAATGCTCTGGAGAGGGAAAAGGGACTCAGCCACTCAGAACTGAATCCAAAGCATCATTATGGGCTCATTCGAACTGCTGATTATCAGTGAAAGCTGAGCCTTGTACCAACTTGCTAAAGGTACTTTTAAGCCATTAGCACATCATCATAATTCTGTAGCAGTCTGAAAGGGAGAAAATAAACCACAAAAATAGTTTTCCTTGACTGTAACTTGATCTGGTGAAAGACAATATGTTCTGAATGCTGTTTGTGTAGCTCTCATTATGATTGTGGCCTTAGTTAATTAGTTAATTAACAAGACTGGCAATGCCTGTGTCCCTGCTTTCATCATAACCTGCAAGTATTTCAGAGGTCAAGAATGAATGGCAGAGTCAATGAGGTCTCTTTGAACTCATTTGCCCCTACCTCAATCTTTAAATCTGCATTCCATTACCTCCAAAACATTCGCTCAACATGACTGTATCTCAGTTAAGATGTAAATTTCTGGGTTCAAGTAACCTCTGCTGCCCTCTCTTCCTCTCTGTGGCCTCAACTGGGTTCCACTTCAATACATTTCAAGCTCTACAAGATGTGGTAGCTATTTGTGGAAGCAAAATAATGTCATTTCTTCTTTTGTGATGATGTCTGGCTTCTTGAGTGTTTTCTGTCAGGCCTTTTAGTCTGTCTGTGGTCTTGATTTTCCTCATTCAGTTATTGATTCCTCATTCCTATTATTGATGGGTTTCTTTTTTTACATTCTTTCATATGAAGAACCACTTTAATTTCATTCTTCTCTCTCACCAAATTCTGTTCAATTTAGTGAAACTATTGACATGAGTAAAAAAGAGAAAGAAAGACAGAACTTCTGCATGATGTAATGGTCAGTGTTTGGAGCTTGATCTGCAAAGTCCATTCATCATACTCTTTTCTTAACCTGATGATAAGTGATTATGTAGTGTTGACATTGCCTCTAGCTCTATCTCCTTTTTTCATGTTCACGTGGTATTTTCTGTGGCTTTTTAATGAGAAATTTTTGTTTCCTAGTAATTTGAGGGATTTTCTTCTTTTCTGCATTTGGGAATTGGAACAGAATTTGTTCTCAGTCTCTTTCTCTCGCATTGTTCCTTGCTTGTCGTTCTTACACTAAGAGTGTGTTGTGGTTTTCATCTCTCAGTCCTTCTATGTGTTGTTGCTCTCTGGGTGTAGGCACTGCATTCTCTTCCTCTGTGGATTTTCATTTCAACAGTCTCATTTGTGCCATACTATCTGACTGTCCGTTTCTTGCACACCAGCTACATCTTCAGCTGCCCCTTCGAAAGATCTTTCTTCCTCCTTTCTGTTGGAGGGTGGCACATAGAACCTCTGTTTTATTTGAACATTTTCAGTGAACAGCCTTCTCCCTGGTTAATTTTATTGGTACAAATGGAATTCGGTGACTATCTCTGTGCTGAAGGCTATTAGATCAGCCCATTTCAGGTCTGATTCTTTAGTTCCAAATTAAATCTTCATCTGGTCTCTTAGATCTTGTGAATGCCTCGTCCATCAGCTCAGTTTAAAGAGCTCTTGTCTGTGTTTGTATGTGGGGAGAACCTGCCTCACCTTTCCATGCCTTGCCTGAATGCTAACAGAGCAAGCCCTGTGCAGATAACTGATGTTGTTCATGTTGCTTCTGTTTTTTCATTGTTTCCATGGATTCTCATGTTTGTTACAAGCACTGTATCTGCCTGTTAGTTCCATTAGTTAGGGTGCTCGTGTGTGAACCTTGAGAAGGATCTCTGTGGAGTCAATTGTATTTGTACTGGATTTTGTACAAATTTTTAATGTGTTTTTCCCCTGCCTTTTGTATTCATTAAGATACATTCCATTGTATTACAGTCTCTGGGACTAAATAACATGAGCTCAGGGAGTGTTTCTTTATGACACTTCTGCTAAGAAAACAACAATCCTCCAATTTTCCAGGATCTTTCATTCTCCTCAAAAGATCAGTTGCTGGATTTTGACTTATCCAACTTCCTTTTTAGCCCTTTAATACTGATGTTATTGGTAGAAAATATGAGTTCTTTTTCATCTTACTTAAACTAATTTTACACCTGTATATTCCCACAAGCATTGCTTTAATTTACTGTGAAGTGAATGAAATAAGAATCAGGACCACTGAATGTATAAAACATACTTGGATTTGCAGGTATGATTAGCTGTGAAATGTTTCATGGTAATTTTGAGTGCAAGATGGTATACAATGACACTCTGTTTGATACCCTGGGAGAGCCGGGATTGCAGAGCCCACAGGAGACAGGCAGTAGAGCTCTGTAAAAATGAGAGAGGTGACAGAACAGCAAGTGAGAAGAAGAGAGAAAGAGAACGTGAGGACGGATAGAAGAATGTGTAAATGGACTGATGAATGATGAGAGAATGTGCAGCTGAATTAAAGAATGTGTGACCTGATAGATGGGAGATTGGGCAAGCAAACAGCAGAATCAAGTGCACTTAGGGTATTAATAAATGTTCCAAAGTTCTATAAAGAGGGAAAGAGAGTGAGAGGATATAAAGATTAAAAGGCTCAAAAGGCCAAGGCATTCACAACTGGGCTGGTAAACATTACAGTGAGATGACCCTTTCTAGGAGAACTTTACAGAGCAATTAAGGAGAGGAGAAAGACAGCAATGGCTTCTGTGAAAAGGCTTGAAAGAAACTTCCAAGTGATACCAGTGTGGCAGGGTAAATCTCCTAATAGAACTTTGAATTATCCTCTTGAGAAGCTGGCTTTTCTTCTGGGATTGTCCATGGTGGTTTTTCAGGCCATGTTTGCATGCGTATTCCTTGTAACTCTCACTTTGGGGCCTGAGTTGGGAGCCTACCTGTTCTATATAGGTGCAGAATCTCTGTATACTCATGTGTTCATGTTCCCTGAAATAACTTTGGAGGCTTAATGAACAGCTTGGGAGTTTAAGCTCTTATTCTGGCACTGCAATCAGTTGCCTTAGATTAGACAGTGCAAACTCCCCAGGTTATGAGATGCAGCATCCTCAGAGCATGGAGCTGGAAGTGATCTCTTCTGTACAGCTTTAGGGAGATTGCTTAGATTAGTATAGGGGACTGGTACCACTCTAATGAACAGTGAGAATAAGCATAGTTTTTTCTCTATTCCTTGTCTGCTTCCTTCCCTTAGGAAGCCTTAGCTCATGAGAAATGCTTGTGAGAACTGTCTATGTCTTCTCTGTGTGTTTTGGCTAGGAAAAGACTAAGTCTGTCATTTCATATGTACTCTGAGCTGGCATTTACTAGTGGAAACTAGTCTGGGTTAAAATTAAGTGCTATTTTTGACTGGTCAGTTTTTATTCTGCATCTGTTACCCAGTCTATTTTGCCATCGTGCTGTACAAGTGCTTTTGCTGGGATGAGAAATGGGGTGGTGAAGGACAGGAAGAAGCAGCTGTTGAGTAAGACTGCTTTTCATGAGGGCAGGGCTGTCTTTAAAGTGTGTGTTAATCTATAGCCAAAGACTCTCCTTACTTATAGTGATTTTTCTTTTTAATTCTTTTTTTTTAATTTAACTGATGTGGTAACAGAGTTCACCACTGGAAGAAGGAGGGGGGTAGGCTCTTCTTGGACTGCTGTCATGCAGTATGTCCTATATGACAGTATAAAACAGCAAGGACAAGGGATATATGCTGGTAAGTAACTACTGGCTGGCTTCGTTATCTTTTACTGCCTGGTAGGTGTGGGGTGTAACTCATTCTTACTACTTGATCCCCAAAGGGAGAATGTTACTGTATTAACTCAACACTGAGCAAATTCATTGTAACACAATGCATCCACAATACATTAAGATTTGCAATCAATGCACGTCTATTTCTCTTTATAATTCATGAGCGTTGTTTTGCCAGAGTAAATGATCTTTTTTGAGTTCTGAAGCAATCCTATCTGATTGCTGAAACTAATCAATATCACTGAAAACATGAACATACGACAGTGATCGTTCATAAAGGACTATTTCCTGCAGGTATTGTTCTGGTAGGCATCAGAGCTGTAAACGCTGTTGCATTTTAAAAGCAAACTGTGAATATTAAAACAGCAGTAAATTCAAGCCCTGCTGTAAGAACGCTTTTCTAAGAAAACAGTTTTTGAAATATGTTCCTAAAAATTCTGTTCATCAGTACTACACATACTTACTATCTGTACGGTCTGCTAAGAGCTTTGTGAAACAGAACTGCTGCTTCTTCACCTGTGCATGAGTACACACATCCACATATGCACCACTAGGAGACAAACTAAGCTGTTGAATGTCCCTGCTGAGGACTCTGTGAAGCTTTTTAGGCTGGATTTTCTATGGAGTGAGATGATATTTTAGCCTATTTTAATTTTACCGACTTAATAGTCTTCAAAAGAATCCATGTAAAAGAGGCACGAATGAAACTCCGTGCTGTTTTATTAAACTTTGCTCACTGTCAGGATGTTAAATATAGGCTTTGGTCATCTCACCTAGGAGCTGAAGCTGGCGATCAACAAATATGTGATCTTGGTTCAGAATAAGCATGGTGAGCAAATTGTGCTCCAGGGAGATGCATGACTTGAATTATGGAAGTGCTGTAGGGGTCACACATGAGATATGTTAGTGAAGGTGATTTGTTTTGGTACACTTCTTAATACTAAGTTCATTTCTAAGTAGAAAGTATAGAAATTTTGTTTTAATAAACTCTAAGACTTCTTCCCAACCTAAAAAAACCTATTGTCACACCTTCTGTCACTTTTGAAAAGTGTAAAATAGCTGAAATATCTTAGAAAAAAAAAATCAATGCTGAGTAGTTGTCCTTGCTGATCTGATGTGGGGGGAAGATGTTAGAGGCGCTCTGATTAATAATCAGTACATCTTCACTAGTCATGCAAACCTCTATGGTCATGAAAGATTAAAGGTCCTGGCAAGGTTAATAATGGTCCCAGGTCCTCACTAAATTTTTATCCCATCTCTTGACTGAGAAGGATTTGTAAGGGGTACATCGACACTGACAAGTCCATACAGTGCTGAACTTTGGAGTTAAGTGATAGGGAAGAAGCAGCATGAACTCAAACACTCCAAACTCTTATTATCTGTTTATTTTCTCAAAAGGAGGAAGCTAGCACTATCTGCTGGACCTAGTTTATGTTTTCATAAAAAAAAAACCACAGATAGATGGATGTCTTATTGTTTATTCCTGTTAATTCTTTTCTGAATATTTATCTGCCTTGTTTTTACTGAGGCTGGTCTTTTATACTTAGCAGTGTCAGTTACTGAGAACTTTAGAATGACCTGGTGAGACTTTCACCCCTTTTCCGATCACTTAAAACTGGGTAAGCTGCCCCGTAATCCATAGTTACAAGTTTTAATGGTTGGTGGGGTATTCAGTGAAGTGTTCTGGGGAAGACCACAGTATAATTGTTGTCTAAGAAGCTCTTTCCAGGTTCCGAGCACAAGAAATGCACTGATGCTGCTATTTCAGGGAAAAGATCTGCAGAAGTCCTGAGAAACTTTGCAGGTCATAGAATAACCTAAGGAAACCAGTGACTCATTATAAGTTTTATGGTATGTCTGTAGTGTGCGCTACAAGACAAAGCAGGAAACTTATTAAAAATGACAGAGTCAGAATAGTCACTGAGTAGCAAATGGGCTCAAGGTAAATTAGGACGTCACGTAGAGTACTCTGCTGGGAACAGCAAACTGCAGCCGTCCCTCCTTTCAGAAGCTGTGGTAGACTCATCAACAAACTTTACCTCTTTGTCTCCCAACTCCAGTGATATCCAGCCTTGCTCTCCAGGACTCTGTGTTCCCAGGACTGTACCAGGACAGTAGTGTCCTACAGTTCTGTACCTGTACACTACTTCTGTCCTTTTTCTCTTCCCTCCTGCTCCCTGCTGCCATAAAAACAACCAATCCTTGTACCCTGGGGACAGGTATAATTTCCCTGTACCTGCTGAGAATCCTTGAGTCAGCTCCAGAGGCAGGTTAATTAGAGCACAGCACCATGTTGACACAGACAGACTGCTGCTGGGAGCAAAAATGAAATCTGTGTGTTGCACTACAGACACACAAGCTCTTGTAGAGCTTGAGTATGTATCCATTGTGCTGTGCTGTTATTCCCTATCAGGCATTGTGCTTGAGTTTTGGATTAGCACAATTCCAGCCAGGCAACAGTCAAATAAATTCAGTTATCATGAAAACAACCTAATTGTCTGTTAGGAGCTATGTATTTCTCTTCTGGACTCTGTGTAATACTATGTTCATCTTGTTTATGTTAGATTTTGCCAGTAAGGCTTCCTTTAAGCTAACACTAAAGACTAGCTTTACTGCTCCCCACCAAGACAGATGTAAAACTAGCTCATTTGGTAGGCCTGTGTTTCTTCTACACACCTGCAAAGCAGGGCAGTAGTCAGTAGCTAAAAAAATTATGATGGATAGCAGCAATTATAAACCAATAATATACGGGAAACAGAAAAGATTGCAAAGAATTTCCTGCCATATGCATTTAGGAGGCATCTGGACTACATCTGGGAAAGCACGCGCTCAGGGAACTGCAGCTTGCTGGAGGTGCATGTCTGTGCTATCAAGAATAATGATAAAATGGCCCTATTCATGTTTACTTCTTTGTGTGCTGAGGGAAGGTAAGGAATACTCAATACGATGCATTTCTCTGAACAGATGGAGTACAAAGCAACATTAATTGACTGAGAAGTAGGGGAGATCACCTTCTGAGCTGTTTGCTCACTTTATTGCTTAATCATATTCAAAATGATTGATAACATTCCTTTAAGAGCAAAGTACTGGGATTGCAATTAGCATAAGTGGTGACATGTAAATATGACCGACCTTAACATTTACATTTTGGCTTATTGGCCATAGGGACAAGCTGATGTGTAGAAATGCATATTGCTAATGAGTCATTAAAAAAGGGGAGGAATGGAACCCATTTGAAAGGTATGCCTGCTGATACACCAGGGCAGAATAATTTCTAAAAAAGATTTGAATGTCTGCTGGGAAAATTGCAGAAGGAATGAAAAAATGATTTCTTACAGAGTATTTTCTATTGTGTGGGAAGGTTTTAGGGGTGTGTGTGGGTTTGTTTGCTTGTTTGGTGGGGGTTTTTTTGTTTGTTTTTGTTTTTCCTTTTTTTTTTCTTGTCCTCCCTCTCCTCCTGATGAAATGAAAACTGTTCCTCAAGGTTACTGAGCTGATTTTCTTAAGGGCTACTGAAAGGTTTAGAGTCAGCTCGTCTCTTTAGTTTATATGCACATTCCCATAAAGATTGAAACAACTGATTTATTTGTTTAAAAAGAAAAAAAAAAAAAAGCCAGGGTTCCTAATCCTACTGAAATCAGTTCAAACAAGCTGTTTTCCACTAGTCAACAATGGGGTTTTATCCTGACCCACTTGTGCTGTCTTGTCAAAAGAGGAAGCTTGAAAATCTCTTGACGCTGGACTACTGGCAAGAATTTCAAAAGCTTCAGTGCATCTGACTTCTGGTTGCCTTGAGGGTCATGCTAAGGTGCTTCTCTTACAGCCTTTAAAGTCCTAACCTTCAGCTAATAAATTTGACTTCGTGAGTGCAGTGAGGGGACAATCATGACTTGGCTTGTATCTTTTACATGGGCCCTAGGCTGATTCTTTGTTCCATCAAAAGTTTATCTGTTCTGGAGGTTACTATGAAATATATTACTGTTTGATCTCCCAAGGCTTGCTATTACTCTCATATTTTCTTTTGTGTGTATAACTGCACAAAGACTGATGTGTGCAAAAAAGAAAATGCTTGTTTGAAAGCAAATTTATTTTATTGGAGATGAGCAATAATACACATCTGATGGATGAGGTATTATTCCAGAGCTTCAGACATACCTTGTGGGGATCTAAAATGCATATATGAGATGGGAGGCAAAATGCTGTGTGCATTAATCCATACCTGTCAAGAAATGACAGTGATTGCATAGCACAGGTTAACTGCTGGATACTTTAATAACTGAGGTGTTACATCAGCAATAATTGTATCTAATCCTTTCTACTCTGTAAGTGTCCACCCGTGGAAGGGATTTAGAATAATCACGGACCCAAGAACCATTTTGAAGCTGAAAATGAGACTTTCTACTATAAGAGCAATTTTTTTTACTAGGTCTCCCTCAGGAAAAAATATCTTTTACATCTGAAATCTTTCTTTCATGTTTTAGAAGACTAAGTTACTGTTTTTTTCTGTTGCCAAACTGGCCCCTAAACACAACGGGTTTTTAGTCAAGCTGTCAGGCTTGATACCATTTTTCAGTTGTAGCCTGCTTGTGGGGTAGCATGGTTGAAGTGAACTGGTAGATCTGCCTTATTACTAACCTCCGTGGTTCTTGGGAAAAGATAAGATGTTCA
>KZ508860.1:3138-15383 GCA_002844005.1 Limosa lapponica baueri | reverse complement strand
ATTTTGAGTCTCTCAATGGATGCTTTAATCAAACACTTCAAAGACTTCATTATCTAAGAGATTACCAACATGTTTGCTATCTACATTATCTTGTCCAGTCTGAAAATCAGTTACTCACCAATTTGACTGCTTCCTGCGCTGCATCTTTACTACAAAAGGTAATGAAAGCGTAACCTCTGTTTTGACCAGAAAGAGGATCCATCATGAGGCGCAGATCCCAAATTGGACCAGCTTTCTCAAAGAGTGGTACCAATTCATCTTCATACAAGTCTCGGGGAATCTTACCAACAAAAACCTAAAAAGGAAGAGGACACTTAAACAAAGCTTTTTCAGAAATCCAAACGTACTTTTAACACTTGAAATTCCTGGGAAAGGAAGTACGTTGCAACATAAACCATGCCAGCAGAGACAGGGCAGCCATCGCTGCAGCCAACGTCAGTGTATGTCCTGGGAAGTCTTTTACACCTCCCGCTGTCACTACTAGGTTTTACATATGGAAAACCTGCATTTGTTACTTCTATTGAATAGGTTGTAAATTTCCACCACTGAAGAGGTAAATGGCTCTTACCTGGTTATAATTTTGGCAATTGAAAACAAAGACCTTACAGACTACGTAGCTGGGTATCCTATACTAAAGCAGGCCAAACACTTCCTTGCTCTTACAGTATTTTCAAATCATTCTGTAGCCCAATCTTCATTAGAAAGCTACAGAGATGGAAAAAAGTCTACAAAAATCCTTGAAATACATATTTTCCACTTTTAAGATATACTGAAATCTTATTTCCAGTCTGCAGTTGTTTTAGCTTCCACCAACTCAATGTTTTTATATTTCTCTGAGAAAATCTGGAGTCCTCACTTTTTTGTTCCTTACACAGAGTGACAAACTTCGGTGAAGTTTTGTTAAAGAATTTAATTTCTTCTGCTGAGGCCTCCCCAGAAAGCTTCCACCCTTTAAATTATTTCATCACTACAGCTCTCCTCTGAATTGTCAAAATATCTGAATTGCTAATACAAGCACAACATTCCAAACACCCACTAAGATCAAATTCCATTTATTTTAACCTCAAATATTTTTTGTAGTAAAAAGAGCTATGAGGAGACAACCTTTTCCATCTTGGGAAGGCCTTGCCATAGTCATATCTAGTACTAAAGACTGGGCAGGTAATTCCCAAAGACACTCAGAATGCCCATGTAAGCATTGATATGAACAAACCCGTGAGGAGACCATGACGACTGATTTTTTTTAAAAAAATGTGGAAAACAAATTGTTTTCCTCCAAAGGAAAGCTAGAACCTTTAGATGTTTATGTTGTACAGATATTCCTCAAATTCAGTTTCCAGAACATTTCTTTCTCTTGGCTTAGCTCCTCTCAGTTCAGTGTGAATGCCAATTGACCATAGTTTATTTGGTACTGGGGGAAAAAAAGGAACAGATTTATCATACTGAATGAAAATTTAATGGCAGAGCCAATAGGCTTTCGCTTCATCTTCCCAAAAAGCCCATGGCCACTGCCTAGATGATTTCATTCCAAAACTCATGCACAGTTTTTACAGGCAAAAACCTGATACCATCATGGAAGTACACAAGAGACAGGAACTCCACTTGCTACCAGGACAGTGAAACCATCACTTGAAAACAGTTACAGTTTGTGGAGAGTTAAGTCAGTTAAATGCAAAAAGTCCACATTAAATTCTTTGTTTCAGATGCCACCGTTTTCAGCAGAAACTGAAGGTGACATGCCAGAACAGACTCGAGAAAAAGAAAAAAAAAACCCTAATCCAAATACAAGGTCAGCTTTTCCAGCTATTTAGCAAAGATTTACCATCCTGAAAGCTTCTGTTTCTTCCTTTCTTTCCAGTCTCTTCGGCTCACTCTCTACAAACTTTAGACCATCGACAACTCCACAAGACTGCTACTACAGTTCAGTTCAGGTAATACACTCTAGGAGCTAGTATGAGAAACAGAATTAAGGATTTAATTTGAATACATTCATATCTGACCTATATTCTAGAGTAAATTCCATTTATAACAGAAGGACTAAACCCTGTGGAAGTAATTCACATCTAAGTGAATTTGCTTTGAGCATGTAAACTTAGTATGTTAATGAACTACAAGATCAATACTAGACATGACAAACACCAGCTGAACATCTTGCAAGGGTCAGAAGAAACACCTGCAATAATTTTTTTTTAGATATGTTGATAAGCTTGAATAAAGCTGCTGAAATACCAAAGAACGTAGGTGTCAGATATCTTGTTTCATCTTTTAGTTCCACAACAAAAGTACTGTGGAAAAACTTCGGAAACTGGCATTATCAGTGAAACAATGTAAGAGACCTTGTCTAAGTAGAAGGCAACTGCATCGCTTCTGGGCCTTTGTTGGAATCCCTGACCATCAGACTTCTTTTTCCAGTTTTGTTTCCTAAAGAACCTGTACAAAGCACTCGAGTACTCCACTTTGCTTCTTCCTTATTACTGTTTTAGAAGATTAATTATGAAAAGCCTTAACTTGGAAAAAATTCAATTTCTGTTTCCTGAACAACTTCACTGAGCACTGAGGGGTGCAATCCACTAGATGATGTGTCCTTCAGTTATTTCAACAACAGAAGTGTACTGCAGCGTTGCAAGAAGCGTTGCTTCTTCCAATACCTCCCTCCTTTTAATAGCGCTCTTCATGTGCTTTGCAGTCCATTTTTCCTAGATGCCAGATTTAAGTGTTTATTCATGTAGGCCACACAACTGCTTCATCTCATCCAAATCTACAATCTTTGTTAAAAAAAAAAAATGGAAGTGGAAAAAAACAACTCCGGCACAGTGGGAAAACCCTTGAACCTCCATAGTTCCTCCAGTAGACATTCCATTTGTGTACTAAAATCAGCACAAGCTTTGTCTAGTTCAACGCCTGCTGAGTTTATTATCCCATTGCTTCTTAAGTTAGATTTATTACACTATCTGATCCTTCCCATTCAATTTATTACGGGCAAAAAGCAGGTTTAACGGCCCCAACATCTCCAGTAACATATCACTCTTCATATTGCAAGTCAGCCTCACAACCCTTCCCTGACTTTGTTACAAATTCTGACCATGCACCTACAGAGAAGCAGATGCAATACCAACTTACCATTCACAGAGCTAAAAGTAATGTTGCATTTTTGATAACAACATTCAAAGATTATGTTATCCTACTTATCCAGTAAATTTGAGCTCTGAAAAGCACATGTAGCGATTCCTCCATTTTATACAGTCTAAACATATAGACATCTAACCTTGCACATCATCTTAGCACATTATGGACAAATAAACTATTTACAGAATTTTCAAGGTTTTATTTCACATCACTGAAAACCACCGAAATAGAAGTCTCTCAAAACTTTAGGTGTAGAACTTAACTTTATCTGGAGACCCCTCAATAAAACTGAAGCCAATCCAACAATTAGTACAGACTTCAATCAATTACTCTTTTCGTGCTAGCTGCACTGTGCTAGTTTTGAAAAGTGCTTTCCTCCTACCCCTGTTATAGCTGGGTAAGGGGATGATATTTTACAGTTCCCAAAGATGCCTCCTGTTCTTCAAATCATGTCTTAAAGGGTGTTCTATTACACCAAAAAGTGAAGGATGGAAATAAAGTAACACATCAGTCACCTCCTTAATTTTTTGGTGTAACATTAGTCTGGACAGGCTATATGAATGTAACTATTTTTTTTTACCTTCCTGTAAAGGGAAAGAAAGAAAAAAAAAAGGTAGAACAGAACCAACTTTCTGTTCAGTAGTTTTACTCCTTGATTAGACCTCTTCTAACTCTCTGAAATTAACAGCATGTTGTGCAGAAAACTGTTTGTTCTCAGAGTGATAAGACCAATGTTTATAGTTAATGTCAAGGAATGGTGTGCAGAGAGGCTCTTGCTTATACTTATTTCTATAATAACCAAAGTCAACTAATTTCGATAGTTGCCCCATTGGAGGGTCAGAAACCAAAAAGCGTAGAGGGGTCCCACCTGCAGGGAGGAGCGGACAGGAGAGGTGACTCAGACTGACCAAGGGGCTATTCCATCTCATCTGCTGCACGCTCACTATAAAAGCTGAGGGATCAAAGGGTCAGCCTCTTTCTTCAATGGCTGACATCCAAGGAGGACCCTGTCTGTTCGTCTGCCTTTGATCTCGTGATCCATGCTCCAGATCCAGAATCCAGTTCCCACCTGTCGCCGAGTCCAGCCTGTGACTTCCCCAGTGCCTGCTGGTGACATCATCCTGGGAGCTTGATACGGTTTTGTATATATTGTATCTATTTCATTATTTCCTTTTTAATTTATTTAATATTTCATTAAAGTAGTTTAGGTCCTTCTAAACTTGTAAAACTTTTTATCACTCTCCTCCTCGGAGAGGAGTGGGAGGCAGAGAAGAACATCTGTCATCTTGTCATTGGCCAACCCAGCCCAAGCCACAACAGTCCTTTGGAAGGGGGGAAATAAATAAATAATCTTTAAAACCCTTCTGACCATCTTTAAGAAGAACAGCTGATGTAACAGGAGGTAGGAAAAAGCAGAGAAAAAAAGATCTGAGAAATTTTAAGCAAAACAAAGGAGCACTGCACAAGCGCCCTGACGATACGCAGTTATCAATGTCTGCAGGTGCAAACAACAAAACCAGTGTAAGGAGAGAAGGAAACACCCAAATAATTACTTCCATTCTCATCCAATAAACACTCCCATAAATGTCTCCAAATATCAACATCATGTTACCTCACTATAAACAAAATATTGCAATTATTTTCTCCTCCAAGCTTCTGCACAGCTGTAACTACTTCATCTTTATTAAAGAATCACATTCCAAAAAGGTCCAGCTGCTCTTAAAGTCGACTCGCTTGAAAAAAATACACTGGACAGCTTCACCCACATAATCCTTTCAGCAAAGCATTCACTGGGACAATTTGTGAATGTTCAACATGCTGATAACCCATAATTTATCAATAGTTTTACTGCACAATGTTCAAGTACATATTGAAAGAGAGTTAAAACTACAGTGAACATGTAATGAATTCCACTTTATGTTTTAAAAAGACAAATTACTTGGTGTACAAATATTTACAGTAGAAAGATCTGATACATCTTGGGGAGAAAAAAAGTCTACCTAGTATGTATCTTCTTGGAATCAGTAACAGAACTTGGGTATCCTTAAAAACCAGAGGTTTGCTACTGCTGACATCACTGACAGATCTGGCACCAACATACGTGAGCTAGCACAGGCTATGAGAGCTTCAGTATTATTTAAGGAAGTTTCAAACACAAAACATTCACTGCC
Organism: Limosa lapponica baueri; assembly: GCA_002844005.1. NCBI lineage: Eukaryota > Metazoa > Chordata > Aves > Charadriiformes > Scolopacidae > Limosa > Limosa lapponica. The sequence goes on along the minus strand of KZ508860.1, from coordinate 10,086 downwards.
ACAATCCAAAGTGATACATCTTGTTCTTTCATATTTTTACCCAAAATATCAGAAAAGAGGGATTTAGAAAAGAGGTGTTTACACTCCTATATAAACAGAACTATTGAGGACAGAAGGGAAGTGGTTTTCAAAATCTTAGGCAAAACAAAACAAAAAACCCACCAGCAATATTCAGTCTTCAGCAGTAAGGTAGTTTGATAGAGGTATGGTTTCTATACCTAGTTGGCTGGGTTCTGCTACAGCCTCTAATGCTGGTTCATGGGAGAAGCCCTTATGTTCTTATCTTAAGGGAGTTTCCACATGTTACCCATTCTAGCAAGCTTCAGGAAACTTAAACATATAAAACCATACTTATAATAGTATTAAAGCACAACCAACTTTACGGCTTTCCTGTGACCTCCTAAAGAGGATGACCACCACCAACAGGACAAAATACTTCAGATCCGTTGAGTATTGTCAGTCATTAATAGACTAGTTCAGTTGGAAGGGCCCTACAATGATTAGCTAGTCCAACTGCCTGACCGCTGCCAAAAGTTAAAGCATATTATTAAAGTCATTGTCCAAATGTTTCTTAAACCCTGACAGGCTTGGGGCATCAACCACCTCTCTAGGAAAGCTGTTCCAGCGTGTGACTACCCCTCCCTGTAAAGAAATGATTCATAACATCAAGTAAGAGTAAGAAGGACTGACTGAGACACACAAACATAGAAGAATGCTTTCCTCTATAATAATTTAAACTTTCATTTGTAATATAATTTATTTTCAAGTATTTCTTCTTTATCAGTTTGCACAGACACACAAAATAACAGATTAATCTGTATATACTAACCTCTGTTCCAATACCAGGCTGCACACCAGAATATACAGTATCGGGAGGAGGGCCCCCATATTTCCTCTGTCCTGTAGTAACATCCAAAGTGTAACCAGTCCTCTCTAGCAAAGCCTGAAAAAAAAGTGTCACATCAGTTATGAGCTGGGGCATAGTGGATTAAAATATAAAGAATTTTAAAAGTGCCCTAACATAAGCGTTTCTTTATCTGCTCCTTGCCCCATTTGGTAACAAGGTATATACGGACAGACAGAACTAACAAAAAACCCTGCTATTTTGGGGTTTTAAAAAAAACACCAATCAGCAACACTTGTTCTATACTGCAAGATCACTGGAAAGAACTCGTTTTCCTTTTCCCTTATTTTCCATTTCAGATGTAGTAACCCAAGAACTCCAGAACACCAGGCAATTCTTTTCACCCACTCTCTACTTAAGCTTTTACACAACTGAAGACTTTCTTAATATACTAATACCTCGTGTTGAAATGTCCGGTCTCAAAGTAATTTTACGAGTGCATAAAAGCTTTAATACAAAAGGACAACTAAGACAATTCTTAAATACGTCTCAGTATTTTCATAGACCTTACATAACGTTAAGTTCATGCATTTTGGCGATTGTGTAATCAGGAAGATCTGCATTCCAAACAAGCATTCTCTCTTCTCAATCTCTATCATGCATGCATTTCTCTAAAGCCAAGTGGGAAGATACTTATCCAGGCAGTATTGACGCTTTTTAAATACATCCAAAATTACTTCAGTTTGCATACAGGTAATATACCAGGTAATACAGAATAATCAGTATTTTCTAAATGTTACCTTAATCTTTGCTTCATCTGGTCCCTTCGTCGATTCCTGTACTTTGCTGCCTTGTTTCTCTCTTTGCCTGTAGGTCTTCATAACTCCACATAAAAATGCACTTTTGTTCTGTAGATACAATTTACAAAATAATTCAATTGTGCATATGAAAAGCCCTGGGAATCCACCAAATCTTACACACTTCATACCTTCAGGTCACTATATCAAGCCAATGCAACAAACAAAATGTCAAAAAAAATATTTTTAGAAAACACCCTTTAGAAAAATATAACAATTAATTGAATAAAGTTGTCACTGAAAAAAATGATCAGATTCCGGGTAGTATTTTTTACCTTATTTTCTCAACAGCACACTCATTTTTATTATCTGGGAGCTTTTGCTTTGCATTCAAATACCTACACATTTAAGGCAATTTTTAAAAGGCTTGTGATTTGGGTTTGAAATGTTAGAATACAACAACATCAATGAATTTCTAAGTTACAACTCTCCTGCCAATAGTGCCAGAATACTATTTATACTTATGTGCTCACACTCCTGGAGCTCTCACCTTACCTGTACATGCGACAGGTCACTTTCTTTAAACTGCTGTAATACAGAGAGGGCTCCTTCTTCATTAAATTCCCTAAGAGCATCAATTGCTCTTTCATCAAGATCGACATAAGCTACCAACCCTAAAAGTTAAAGATAAAGAAGTTACAGATTTCTATTGAGTTTCATAAAAACTAAGTACTATGCAGTTTGCTTTTAAAGTCAGAAAGTTACGTTCCATAGCAACAGAATTATATATTTAAAATAATTACATACTCCTATACAAGTATATGAAAGAACATGAGTACAACAATGAAAAAAGTTAAATTAAAATGTATATATCTAAGCACTAACTGACGTGCAAGATTATACCCCATGTGTAACAGTTTTCTAACACTCAGGAATCCAATCTGCTGCATAAAAGCAGTATTACAGACCAGGGTTTGAAACAGGGAACTCTGGCTCACTTCTAATAATTTGGATTTTGTTTGCTTGTCTTTCATTTTAAGTTTCACACTTCCTTCTCTTGAATGGAGCTGTTCTAGAGTAAGCTGACATGTGAACGTTACAGGTATCCTATCATACGTGAAAAAGGAGCTACCTAACTGGCGATCAAATACTTATGAAGCTTTGCCCCACAAAATATTAGGAAGTAGAATGATTTGTTCACTCTTTCCTCCAACTTCAAAAAGTAAAAATCAGTGGACTTTCTATATGTCTAAAATATTTTCTCTTTTTTACTCATTTTGTTGCTCTAGGCAGTTCAAGAGCTGGAATTCAAAAAGGTATTATTTTGAGTCCTGCTATGTACCTGAAAAGGATAATGTTAATTTTACAGGTACAGACTCCCCCAAGAAACACTGGACCAGTTCTGAAGCACTGCTTCTGTTTAAGGATCTTTACAGGTTACTGCTTTCCTTCTGTAATGCACCTGCGTAAACTGTGGAGCACGAGAAGTACAGACTAAGATTTGCACTTTTTAAACTACACAGCAAAATTTAGGACAGATCCCATGGACTCCACACACTTTGCAACAGCTTGATGTCCAAAATACACAGATTTAACTGCTAGTGATTTCAAAAACGCACAGTAGTGCCAAGCCCAAGGACTACATTTCAGAAGTGATCCTGCATATTGGAAGGCACCTGTATCTTTCATACAAGAGCTCAGCAGATTAAAAATTACAAAGTTCAACCCCAAATTTAGCTCGGGTTTCAAAAGTACTTTGCTTCACTGACAAAACCCTGCACAATGCAAACATCTTCAGTGGTACTAAGGAACTGTGAATAAATGTCTTCACGTTACTCATGCAGTGGAATTGTACTAGGTAGTCAACTTCTGGGCTGAAAAGCTTTTAAATCCCTTGAGACCTCCTCACAACACAACCTAACTGCAACACGTGCTAGAGCCCCACAAGTTCCTTTGCCCAGGCATTTACACCTTCTCTCAAACCATCAAGTGCACGTCATTGTGACCCACAGTTAGAAAGTGTATGTCTAAAGCCAATAAAAGCTGGTAAAGGCTCGATGAAAGCTCGCTGTGAATGACTTCCAAAAGACATCAATAATACTCAAAAGAGTATCATACTGAAGATTGGTAAGGTATTGTTTTTAAACTGCCTTCACTTGATCAGTGGAATTTTGACTCTTTTCAACAAAAACTGTCATCTTGCCACCAAGGCATTCAAGATCAGCACATAGAGCATTTCTACTGCTTCTTGTACATCTGTTCACATAACACACTCTAAAGAGGAAGAGGAAGCCTCTGCCTACAGGACAAAATAAGGGGGTTACCAAAACTAAATAGTAAAACCTTTGTATATTAAGAAACCTCTCTAGAAGGTGCAGAGACCACTTGCTACCAGCAAGGTATTAACTCAATTTGCTAGATAGCTTAGTCCTCAACTTTGTTGAAAAGCAGTTAGTGTCAAACTGAACATTTCGGTGTAATAACTAACATGGACTAAACTGTCCACTCAGAACTAGAGAGAACAAAAAATCCACAGGCAGACTCAATTCAAATGTAGTCCCAGGCAAGACAAGCTAGTTGCTTCCCTCACTAAGTCACCTATCCAGCCTTTGAGTGTTTAAGAACCACTGTGAGGAGTTGACAGTAGAAAAGTAAAAGCAAAATGATGATTTGGATTGAGGAAAAAAAAATAAATGTATAGTTTAGTATGCTCAAACATATAACTTTATTTGACAACGTCTAAGAAACTATTGCTCTGTGCCCTAAAGCAACTAAAATATCACATACAACACTAAGGATGTGTCAAGTAATTAGTCAATGTCAAACCCAGATTGCCTTTAGGGAAGTCAAAGTAGCAAAACATTCAGAGCTACACAGATCAAAAACAATGAATTTTTAAACCTTAATCTATAAAAATTTGAAAATGGTATGCCCTCACTTTCATAACCAGTCAGAAACAAGAAATGCATATTATACCTGTCTGAAATATTTCATCAAGTCTCTCTGCCACCTTCTGTGGGAGGCCTGCCTCTATCAGTGTCTTGTAGTGTTCTGTGTGAGTTACACTGGAAGTATCCATTGGTTCTTCCTCTTCTTTTAACTGTACCGCATTACCATTCACCTGATTAGCCATTTTATTATGCTGCTGGAAAAAATTCAGGAGCTATATTACAATAAGCCAGAAATAACTAGTTTGTAGGACAATGCATGATTTATCTAAACTAATTTGTATACATGCTGCAAATGACCTATATCAAAAGTTTTATTTAATACTTTTTGGATGCAGCTGATCTAAGTTTCAAAAGAAAGTACAACCCTTAATACTGTGGAAAATGTACATGGAAGAATTTACATAATTTTTTATAAATGTACTTCATGTACATAACGATGTCTAAACTTTATCTGCTGATTGTCAGTAAGTTAACTGGTTACCATAGCAGCTAGAATGTACTGGGATATGATAATAACATCCTTCAACAAAGAATCAGAAGAGCTAGTGCTATTTTCATTTCCCATTCCTCTACCTTTAAAACAATCGTTTAAAATTTAGCGAACACATAACCCTGCAGGGTAGCTTAATGTATAAAAATGTCAATACTTGTTTGCTAATTTTCACTTTCTTGGCTTGTTGCCATGTCTTCCTTCAAACCCAACATGCTGCACAAGACTAGCCAAACACTCTTACCACACTGTCAGAACTCAGGAAGGATAGACACACTGCACTCTAACGCACATTACAATTTGAAGCTGCAACTGTACTGTTTCCATGCTTTACTCAAATAGAAGCTCTACAAATCACAGCTACTTTTTTTTTTTTAATAATATATAACTTACTGGTTTAAAAGGAAGCCATGACTGCAGCATCTTCAGTTCTTATATTAATAAAAAGACTTGCTTTCAGAATTAACAAACTGATTCCAAGGATGTGCACTTAAAAATGCACAACTATCTTCTCAGACAATTCCAGTGGGCTTTGCCCAATTAATTAAAAACAGTTTCAATTTCTCAATTAGCCAGCCAGCTGACATTTAGTACTCTCAAATAAAAAGGCTGAGAAGAGACAATTCAACTACCCAGCAGAGAACATTAGGATGATCAGCTGTTAAGTTCAGAAATGAAATGAGCCTTGGGCTTTAAAAGATAGGGAAGAAGTCGATGGTCAGCAGTGAAATGATAACCAGGTAGAGACAGGCAGCACGGTCAGAGCAATGCAATGAAGCACTGGAACACAGGTAGGAAGATGAGTCAAGAACAGTTTTTTCAAAAAATGCTGAAGCCTCAAGCTATTTACTAAGCTGCAAAACGAGTCTCCAAACATAATCACGCCTCTACCAGGCACTTGTATACCCAGCCCTTCTAGACTACAGCACATGAACTTTTGGGAAGACATCCTATGAAAATTTGCAAGCTTGAGCAAGGAGAAAAAAAAAAAATAATTTTTCTACAGACAGAAAAGTAATGATTTTACTTAAGCTGTCTTGACTTGAAGGGCAATTTTAGAGAGATGTAATACAGCTTCACACCGTTTCTGTCAGATGCCATTTTTTATGCAGTTAGTGAGGAAAAGAAAGGAAGTTTTGGTAGCTACATAGCACATATACGCACACATTCTGCTACTTGGCAAAGAGAAATTGCTTTCTAACCAATTCAGTTTACTTAAGAGCAACTGTAACTATAGCCTAATTATAGAGTAAATAAAAAAATGCTACTTGAAGACTACAATAATGCTTACCTATCATTACAAGCATTAGCTGAATTCTCAAAATACTAACTGAACATGAAGCTTCTACAGGTTACAAGAATCATGAAAAACAGAAATCAGCTACATGTCTGCTTGCTAGATAGCCTCTGCGAGATCTCCAATTTGAAACAGGGCAGCGGGGTTTTACTTAAACCAAAAAACGCTTTTGGTACAGTACCATTCTAAATCCCTCTTCTCAAAAATGCATAGGATGATATACACAAAAAAGATACATGGAGGGGTTTTTGTTTTCAGCTTTTTACTGCCTTACAAAATCAGTTACTTACACATGTATTGTCTTCTCTGTACGCAAAAAAAAATACAACAAACCACACCAAGAACTGTGAGGCTGAGCCAATACATAACTGTTATTTGAAACAATTACAAGTACATTCTAAACTTCAGTGGTTTATGGTGATGGTCCCAGACATTATTTTTTGTCAACGCAGATTAACTTTCAAGTGTCACATACTCCAAAGTTTAGCACTGTTCTCAGTGTTGCCTCTAACTGCACAAAAGGTTGACAGCATTCTGTGTCCAGGGGGAAACACCTCATCTGCAGTTCA
>KZ508859.1:16946-33212 GCA_002844005.1 Limosa lapponica baueri | reverse complement strand
GTGGTCCTGGCTCAGTGGGGCCCATGGCTGGGCAGGACTGTGGGGAGCTGGAGACCAGCCCTGCTGTGGCATTGCTGGGGCAGGGGCTGATGGCCCCAGGGGACTGACATAGGGTCTGGGGCTGTGGGGGAGCCCCAGGGGGCCAGGCAGTGACAGTCAGGGCTGCTGGTGTCCCCGGAGCCCTGGCAGGTTTTTTGTATCAAATTGCTGTTCTTAGAGGCTTTTCTCTCATCTGGACATGTTGATGGTCTTTTGCTGTCCCTCATCGTGCTTGGTCATACTTGCTCCCCGTGGATCACACTTGATCACCAGTGGCACTAAAGCTGCCATCTCTCCAAAACACACACAGAATCACAGAATCATAAAATTGTCTAGGTTGGAAGGGACCTTTAAGATCATCAAGTCCAACCATTAACCTAACACTGACAAAACCACCACTAAACTGTGTCCCTAAGCACCACATCTACCCATCTTTTAAATACCTCCAGGGATAGCGATTCCACAACTTCCCTGGGCAGTGTGTTCCAATGCTTGATTACCCTTTTGGTGAAGAATTTTTTCCTATTATCCATCCTAAACCTCCCCTGGTGCAACTTGAGGCCATTTCCTCTTGTTCTATCGCCCATTACTTGGGAGAAGAGACCAACCCCCACCTCACTAAAACCTCCTTTCAGGTAGTTGTAGAGAGCGTTAAGGTTTCCCCTCAGCCTCCTTTTCTCCAGGCTAAACAAGCCCAGTTCCCTCAGCTGCTCCTCGTAAGACTTGTGCTCCAGACCCCGCAACCCTTTTGCTCCCTTACTGCATGGCCGCCCAGCCCCGCCGTCGGAGCAGAGGGTGCTGCCATGAGGAGATGCACTGTGTCATGCCCCACGGCAGCTCCAGTAACAGGAGTTCCCTGCCTTTCCCCCACTGGCTTTCTTCTGACTACCTCCTTTGTCACCCGCAGACTCTCTGAATCAAAAAAACCCCCCATTTCCTGGGCTCAGAAGAAGTAGTCACTGCTCCACCTCTCTGAGCTGTGCCTGAGGGACCATTTCTGCGTCTCCTTGGCCACCCTCCACAGTCTCGGCTACAGCCACCCCTGGGCTGCCATGCCCCGGGAGGCTATTTCACACCCATGCCACAGCTCCCTGCCTCGGCACTGGCGGTGTCTCTGCTTTACAACCCACCTTTCAGCCATCGAGTTTTATTTGAAGCTTTCTACTACAGGTTACGACGGCTCCTTGCCAGCCGCCCGCTCATTTACAGGTAATGGCTTAGCCTTCGCCTGCCTTACTCACTGCTAACCCTCCCTGACTCACGCTCCGCTTCAGGGAGTTCAATCCTGTTGTGCTCTGGCGACATTTTATTTTAAATGCATCAATTCTTTGAGGAGAGTGACCTACATTTAAGTTAGATAGAAAGAGAGGTGGAACTAAGGTTCTTCCCTGCAAAACAGGCCAACTTTGATAAACCCAGGGAAGGAGGAGATGAAGCCCGTTCAGCTGAGGATCTCGAAGAACTGAATGCCCACAATGCTCCACTATTTTAAAAGTAAAAGATGAAAACTCATATAGAACTTTCTTTTTCTTAAGAAAAGGGAAAAAAGCCACCAGAAAGGGATATAGACTTTAGTGGACAAACAGGCATATCAAAAAGGATATTAGGACTAGGCAGGGAGACACGGGGGACGGATAGGAATGATCCCCAGATAAAGCTGTTTCGCAACATCAGTAGCAGAGTTGAAAAAACAGACCTGTCACCAGGCAAGCTGATTTAGCTCATGCTAAATCTGAGCTCTGATGAAATTGTCGTTTCAGCAATATCTTGTAACAAGGAATCCTATGTGACACACATTTACCCTTTAGTTTCACAATTCAGTCTTTTAAAATATCTTCTGTTGCCATTAGTTTGACTGCCCCTATCATTAAATCACTGCTGCTCTGGCATCCAGTGCAGAGCTGCCTTGTGCAATGTCTCACTCTGTAATTGCCTCCACTGCCCTTTCTTCCCAGGGCCATTGTTACTGTTTTCCTCCCAGGTCTGCAAATCTGCCACCGTTGTCTCCCAAAGGTACACTTCAGTGACCTCATCCCTGCAGGCCACAGTCTCCCTCTCACTTGACATCAACTCAGATCAACAAATCCACTCCCAAAGCACAGCTAATTATATTCCTTTGCTGTCAGGAAGCTCCAGCAGGTCCCAGTGAATCCCAAATCAGATGTGGAGCAGGCCTAGATCTTTGCCAACAAGTGCGCTCTTTGTTACTGTAGATGTCTGTGTGGATCTTCAGTTTGAGTACGGACGTCCTCGGGGCATGCTTGTGCAGCAGCAGTTTGTCTCAGGCATCTTTTCATGATCACTGAGAGAGATGGCATTTTTTGAATTGTGACAAAAAAGAGTCTGTTTGGTCCTACCTCCATAGTGTCCCACTCGGTTGCTTTCCGATACAAGCCATGTTCAGGTTCCTCTCAAAGTCACTAAGCTGCATTTTCAGTGGGACAAAGCTAACTTGAAGCTAAAGAATCTCAGTTGCAATGGGATAAAAAGAAGGTACTCTCACCGAGAAATAAATGGTTAAAAGACAGGACACAAAGGATAAAAGGCACTGGAGGAAGATCGCCAGTGGAGTCCCACAGGAATACACTGATTGATCTAGTCCTAAGTGACCTGGAAAGTGGGACAAAGTTTGCTGACAATACTAAGTTATTCAAAGAAGTAAATTTAGAGCCAACTGCTAAGAGCTGCAGAGGGATGTCATAATACAGAATGACTTGGAAATAAAAATGCAGCTGAATTCAATATTGATAAATGTAAAGTAATGCACATGGGAGAAAAAAGCCCAACTATACATATGCAATGATAGGCTCCAAAATAGCTGTTGCCACTGTGGAAACCAATCTTGAGGTTATTACAGAGAGGTCTATGAAAATGTCAGCTCAGTGCTCAGCAGCATTTAAAAAAGAAAATCAAACGTCAGGAAAGAAATGAAGAGCAAACCAGAAAATACCATGATGTCACTGTACAGATTCACAGCGTGACTGCGCTTGAATAGCGTGTGCTGTTCTGTCCCCATCCTCCCAGATCAAAAAAGCAGGTGGAAAAACCAAAGATGCTCCAAAGTCTGCAACAGTTTTTGATGTGAGAAATGGCCAATGAGACCAGGAGCCTCTGTCTGGAAGAACAGAAAACCAGGGAGGGCACACGATAAAAGTCTAAACAAACTTAAGCAGCTAGAAGGATGCTAATGGTGAATAACTGTGGTGAATAACTGTCCAATATAACACAAAATGTAATCAGTAGTGATAGTTTCAAAGAAAGAAAAAGGAGGTAATTCTTCAAACTACAGTTGAGCTGTGTAACTCCTTGCCACAGGAGGCTGCAGGCACAAAAATTCTCTGTGGGTTTAAAAGATGCATGGAAAGGGAATCCATTTGATAGTTACCAGATACAAAGACTCAGAGTTTCCTGAAGATGCAGATCTTGGGAGCGTGAGAGAAGGGTCTGGCAGCATGGCTGTGTCCTTGCTCTGTTTCTGCATCCCTTTTCCTGCTGGGCATCCGTTATTGCCTGGTGCTGATGCACTGTGCTGGGACCCGCTACAAAAGTTCTGGTGTTTTAAGGTTGTCCCCTTAGTGGACCAAAGTCAACCCCAAAGCCCACCCTTTCCTCCTCGGAAGTGAGTGAGGAAAACCTAGCTCTGATGTCTATTTTACGCTGGAATAAAATATAGTTTGGTCTAAGTCAGAAGGGAGGTGTAAGCTGTGTGACTTGGATTAATTTGGCATTCAGTGGGTGTGCGAATGATGACATACCCACCAATGGAACAGATGGTCTGGGCAGCAGAAAAAAATAACTAGATAGCTATAAAATAAAGCAAGCTCCCTCCAGGCAAGTTCTGATCTTCATTTCACCGGGACAAACCTGAAACAATTTCACTGAAAGGGCTGTGCTCTTTACCTCTTTCACTGGACGTATATCTTAGGTCTTTGCTGAATTTGGCCCCTTGCTGGAATTTACTTCCTGGCAATTCATCTCCTTCCTCCAAGCTGAGTTTGGCTCCTTACCTTATTAACTCTCTTGTTGAATCTCTTATACAGTGTCTGTGGAGCAGCATTTAGACTGATCTCCAGAAAGGTGAAATCAGTCTCACGTTCTCCTCTCCTTGGGGGTGGCAGCTGGGGTGAAGAGGTCCCGAGGCCAACGAGGCAAGAGTGACACTTGCGTCTCTGCAGGCATTGCTCGGCACCTTGGGCAAGCAAAAAAACCCTGAAACCTCTTTCACTTGAGCTAAATCAATCTTGAAGTTGTCGAAAGCCAGTTACGGTATCAGTCCTTAAATAAAAACACACCACTAGACTGCAGTAAAAATATACCCCTATCAAATGCATCCACTGTCTCTCCTCTTCTTCTCTTGCTCTGTCCACACACCCCATGTAGTTCTTCCTGCTGTGGCTGCTTCGCCGACAGAGGTGGTGACAGGGAGCACACAGGTAACACCCAGTATTCCACAAGGAATTTATCGGGTGGGTCCTAAAGCAAAAAACTTTTTACGTGCCCTAAAGTGACAGCAAGATAAATAATGGCAACGTGATAAACAAAAGTATTCAGATTTTAAATGTAACACTAAAATGGAGAGCTCAGTGACAGAGCTTCATCCTAGAATCATATTTTCTGCTTTGTAGAATGCAGTTTTCTCTATTTTCGTGTAATCTGCTAAACACAGCTTCTGTTACCCTAAGCATGAATGTTTGTCAATAACAACTTTAACTAATAAGAGGCTGATTTGGTTGCAGGAAAAAAAAAAAAAAAGAATGACTCATCCGGCTGCACATAAAACACTGCGTTCTTGTAAATGTATCCTGCATATCTGTATACTTAAACAAGCCTAAGATACGATGATGTTATATTGTTTCCAAGTAGAAACAGTATCCAGATCTCTGTGTGGGCGGGTAGGCAGTGGGTGGATATAATAAAAACCTCTATGATGTATTGTACGTATCCCTCCGTTGTTTTCAAATATGGTTCTGAATTATTAATACCTAAAAATGGAATTGTCCAGTTCTGCCCTTATGCATCATTGTTTACTTCAATAAACCTAAATTTAGCAGGAAATGTTGAATATTTAATTGTGCAGCATAAGTAAAGATGACTCTCAACCATTCTGGAAAGTCCCTGTTTCAGAGATGGCAACAGTCTCGGAGTGAAGTGCTTAATTTTAATTTTATTTTTTATTGCTATAATGTGCTGCTAAAGTCTTCTGATTCATGACTCAGCCACTTGATGTGCTGTGATGAACTCCTCACTTTCACAAACCAGGGGTAGAAAACAGAGGGGTCTCTGACTTCCTCCTTCATATCCAAGGTATCATTTACCAAGCAGATGTGAACAAATACCCATCTGCATCAGGCATCCTAATTTAACTTTGGTTTACCTTTCCTTTGGACCCACTGCTGGAAGATGCTGAGTCTTCAGCTCATTGCTTCCTTGGCTGGTTTTTGCAAACCAGGTCTCAGTGCCTGCCCCATCTGTGTTTCTCCCTTTGGGTGCTGCCTGGAAGGAAAGCCGTGTGCCTGTCCATGGGGGAGGCCCCCTGTGTTTTTGCCTGGCACCCCAGACGGTGGAGACACGGCTGCCTGTGCTGGGGAGGCACCCTTGGAGCCAGCCAAGAAGTGCCTGAGGCGGTTTGTAGAACAGGATCTACCCAGCTTCTGATGGCAAGTACTGATAGGAGATGCACTGACAGAGGCAATGTTGATCTCCTTCAGTTTTTGTCTGTAATTCTTGCACAGGCTTTTTTTCCCCCCTTCATTTTGGCACTGGCACATATCTAGTGCCTCTTCATCACTGCCTTTGATCCACACCTGAGTGTTTTGCAGTTATGAAAAGTCTGTGGTTAAGGCATAATCGGGCTGCTTCCTTACCCTAGATCTCCAGGAAGTCCATGTCCTCTTCAAAAATCTAAGTGGGATTGGTAAGACTAGATAACTCAAGAAAAACGTAAAAAATGGGGTGCACCTTGCTGTGAGCCAGCATGCAAATGTACAGCTGTACGCAGCAGGGCTGTGCTGGGGGCAATTAGATTTGTTAAAATCACAGAAGCATCCTGGAAGAGCTGCTCAGCACCTCCAGCAAGCTCTGCTCTCCCCTGCCCCACGGCAGCCCTGCCCATCCCTAACACAAGGGATGGGCTGGTAGGAGGTTGCATGGCCCCTGTCTGTCCCCACATGCAGCCCTAAAACTCTGTATTTTGTGGATCTGAGGAGATTCATTCCTATGTATGAAAGGGCTTCACCACTCATCTGCTCCCTATTCTGTACACACCCTCATCTCACCCTCAAGCGTGTGGCCAGCAGGTTGAGCGAAGTCATCCTCCCCCCCTATTCTGCCCTGGTGAGGCCACATCTGGAACACTGTGTCCAGTTCTGGGCTCCCCAGTTCAAGAAAGACATGGAACTACTGGAGAGAGTCCAGTGAAGGGCTACGAAGATGATCAAGGGAATGGAGCACCTCTGTGATGAGGAACAGCTGAGAGACCTGGGTCTGTTTAGCCTGGAGAAGAGAAGACTGAGAAGGGATCTCATCAATGCTTATAAATATCTAAAAGGCAGGCGTCAGGAGGATGGGGCAACTATTTTCAGTGTTGCCCAGTGACAGGACAAGGGGCAACAGGCACAAACTGGAACACAGGAAATTCTGTCTGAACATGCAGAAAAACTTCTTTACTTTGAGGGTGGCAGAGCACTGGAACAGGCTGCCCAGAGAGGCTGTGGAGTCTCCTTCCCTGGAGATATTCAAAACCCACCTGGATGCATTCCTGTCCAACCTGCTCTGGATAAACATGCTTTGGCAGGGGGGTTGGACTAGATGATCTCCAGAGGTTCCTTCCAACCCCTACCATTCTGTGATTCCATGATTCTGTGATCTACCTCAATGACTTTAATCCTTCTTTATTCACTGCCATACAGCTTGTCTTCACTAGCAATGGATAGGTAGAACCAGAAAAAAATGCACATTTATTCGTTTTTTAAAACATTACCCATGTGTCATTGTGTGAGTCAGCCAGTTGGCTCTGGTTGCAACCTCCCCTTCCCAAAACCCATCAGCCATGGAGCAATACGCAGTTTGGCAACACATTCACGTGGATCTTGTGAGCGTGGCTTGGGGTTTCAGGAACGTAGTATCAGGAAAAGGATTGTACAGAAGGACAGATAAGCAGATACAAAGGCACACTGCAGGTTTCTTACACACCAGATTGTATCTTAATTCCTATCAAGACGGAGTATCTAGGCAATGGTGACACTTCCCCAAGCTAGCAGAGCTTTCTGCATATCATTTCTCTCTAGAACTTGAGATATGTACAGATGCCACCTTTTGATTTTCATTCACTTGTCTAAAACACAGTACACAAAATGGATTACCTAAAAGTATTGCTGAAACACATTTCTTAAGCATAAAGGAAAAAAAAACCCTATTGATTACTTCTCATTACGCTTGCACCCACTTTATATGTTCTTCCAGTGTCATGCAAATTATGAATCCTGTAATTCACACTTCCATTTGTAGATAATGATAAGCAATTTCAACATTACAGTTAGTGCACACAGTCTGGGTCAGATCTGCAGCTTCATCTCCAGCAGAGATAGAAGTGTTACACGTACATACTGTATCCCAGAATCGTACGCACACGATATAACTTCCCGAGGGAGCGGATTGAAAGCAGCGCCCAAGTCAGGAGTTAGGAAAAGGTCTCTGAGTGTGATTGCAAAGCTAGAGATTGACAGAGAAAAAAATTGGAGACGAATAGGGAACGTTATTAATGGCAGAAGTTGCAGGGACTACTATACGACTTGGAAGGCACTTTCTAGGACCTGTTCAATCTTCTCCTATAAAAAGAAAGGGAGCAGGGAGTGCTCTCTAACCTGGTAACGAGGCGTATTATTGTGCTGAAGAAGTGTGAAGCAACAATAAATGAATCTTGTTTGAATTATTCTTTTAGAGCCCACTGAGCAACCAGCAGTCAGAGAGGTAATAGAGAGTACAGTAAAGATAGTTTACAGCAGTATATTGCAATTACAGATCACACTATTGTTTAAAATGAAGGGCTTTAAAGTCTGTCCTTAGAGGTGCTGCACTAGGTGCTGCGTGACTGCTTGTAAAGTAGATAAGTTGCCCAGTCTACAAATAGCTTGGATGCTCTCCACTCATTATAATACATAGTTCTGGCTTCTTACAGGTTAATTACAATGTCCAAGGGCAGATAGGAAACAATGCTTTTAAAATATTACAGTAATCTTTTCTTGCTGTCAGGTAGCCTACGCCTCGAATGCAAACCTGCCTTGTTTTTTAGGAACTCATTCAACTGATATTGAAGTTAAAAGTCAGTCTACTGATGGGGCTAGCTGATAACTTTTTGACCACTGGCAGCATCCCAGCTGATGATGGCTATCAAGAGCCTAGACTTTTTAACAATAATTCCAGGTTTTCTGCTGTTCTGTTAAAAGCCAGTGGGAGAGATAGCATAGTTTCTCATGCATTTGTGTAAGACATAAAGACTGCAGTCCTGAGATAAAATGAGCTTCCACTGTGAGGATGAAGCCCACCTGTTAATATCACTGTCAGGACAGAGCTTTAGGCTAAAGAATGAACTCTTGCAGCTACCAAGAACCACCTTAAATATTACTGTCCTCCACCTTTCAAAAAAGACATTCCTCTTGAGCCTTGTTTTCTCTGAAAAAAAAAAAATGTAAGTACATTTACATAGATTTATACATACAAATATATGTATGTTTGGTTTATGTATATATAAAACAAAAACAAGACACCCTATTAAAGAAAAAACAAAACCCTATTAAAAAAAAGCATTACTCCAAACACACAATTTTCCCCAAGAGAGTGATGAGGCTGAGCTCTTACTGGCAAATAGATCCATCACTTCAGGCTCGTGCTTGGATATTACCATGAAGAAAGTAAAATGAAAAGCCACATCAAGCATAATGGAGCAGTCACGCTCCGTGTGCCAGAACCAGCGGCCATGGAGAAGAGGACACTCTCCTAAGAAGGAAGAGGTTGGCACAACTCTGAGCTAGACTTCCAGGCTGCCTCAGGCTTCAGGTACCCATGGGCTGGGGTAATAATTATGAGGTACTTAACCCTGTCCCAAACCTGTGGGGTTTTTACAGCACCCAAACTGAGGAGGAAGCAAGGGGACCTCAAGACTTTACCCACCAATACAGAGTCTACTCATTTCCCTCATCTTCAGAGTACAGAAGGGCAGCCTCTCTCTGTGTCTCTAATAAGGTCCTCTACCAGCTCTTCTCCATCAAGAACCTGATTACTTTGTAAACTGTCACAGTCACATCCAGCCTTCAAACCCAGCTCTGCTTTACCTCATGCCAACACATCCGTACTGTGCAGGAAACGTAACGCTGGCCCAGCTCTTGGAATGTTTTGGGTGCCTAGAGGACAGGGTGGCTCTGTGTGGAGGTAGTGCTAGGTGGCATCTGTGGGGACAATGTGCAGGTTTCCATGTAGAAGTTTGCTGGTGGAGCTGTGCATGTTTTTAGGGGACTGCGAAGTGCAGGCTAAGGGGCAAAGCAGGGGTAACCTGTGTGGTGCAAATGGGTTGGCACAAAAAAGGGAGTTTGGGGCACAAAAAAGGGAGTTTGGGGCACAAAGACTGAAGACCTGACGAGCTGCTTCAGCCCCATCCTTCAGCTTGACTGAGCTGAGGATGGTCAAGCTTAACTGAAGTCTTCTCACCTCACCACACCACAGCAAGCCTAACCCACACGGAACTCAGGAGAAGGGATGCAGAAAACTCTGGTCTCAATCAATAATTTCTGTTAAGCAGATTCTGAGTTTCCCTCTCACCAGAGCAGACCAGGATAAAAGTGCCATGTTGTCCTTCCCCGAGGTTGTAGATAGACTAGTATAGAAAGTATCACAAATTATCAAATAAATTACTAAATTCTTATCCCATTATTTTAATGCAAACAAAGTTCAGAAGGATACAGGAACTTTACTTTGCTAAACAACACATAGTGCAACACCCCTGGAACCTTGGTGGGGAAATGAGGCAAAAATCAGCCTTTTCAGGACATTAGCGAGTATGTTAACGCACTCCTTTACCTACCATTGTACTGTATATAATAAAAGCTTTACATTCAGAAAGTCTCTCTCATCTTTTTTGCATAACTGGAATAAATCAAATCAGTTTTAAAAAAATAATTAGAATTAAACCCAGGTTGCATTTAGCTGGGAGAAAGGCATGGGCTTGAAAGGGGGAGCAGAAGCACATAATTATGATGGTCTGGTTGAGAGAGCTGGTCCCAATGTGCAGGGGAAGGCAGAGGAAAAGGGGCACAAGGGCTCTGTCCTGTTTGGGAGAGGTGACGTGCGCTGTAGGAGACAGTGAAAGGGAGGGCAGGCTGAAATGGGAATAAGACGGTTGGGTTCTGCTTGGGAGAGGTGAGGTGTGATAGTGCCCAGGGAAGGGAAGGAGAGAAGATGCAGAAGGGTTGTGTCCTGTTTAAGAGAGATAAGACGTGCAGGGACGGGGAAAAGAACACAACAATTGTGCTATATGTGGACTTGGGGTGTGAGGAATGCAAATTTATTTCTAGTATAAATTAAAGCTACGTCTCAAAGCGTGTGGGCAGACTCTTCCAAATGATCAGGCTTCACTTACACAGTGTCCTGCTCTGGGACTGGGATATCCTAGGGGAATAATTGCAACAACTGCACTGAGGATTTTGTTCAGGGTGTGAAAGGTGCCCAGGAATTCACTTAGAGAAAAAGTCATGCCATTAAACTACTGAATGTGGAAGTTGTTTAAGCAGATGTTACCTTTATGTTTACTGTCTAATAAGTGCAAAATACTGTAGAAAATACTTCTTTTACTGAAGAAAAAAAAATTATCAGATAAATAAACAAAAAAAACAATATGCTATTTCTTAAATTCTAAAGCTGAAGGGCTGTGCAGGTGTTTACCCAGTGTCCCTGGGTTTGGAAAGGCAACCTGGAAAGGCAACCTGGATTAGCATGGCTGGCTGGATGTGGAAAGGCCATGAGCTCTCTGGGGCTCTGCAGGGTGTCAGTTGGGCAATCTATTGCAAGGATTTGGCAGCTTTGTTACAGGAGAAAATTACACTGGGTATTCATGCAGGCTATTGCTAAGCTGTTTAAAGCACTACAGAGATTAATAAATAATTTAAATAGCTTTAAGGTATAGGAGGATAGATTTATTGTAATGAAGTAACAAATGATGCAAAATATGGCAGGATCCCAAACTCCATTAAGAATAGGTGTGTGACTAAGTGGCATCTTGGCCAAAGCAATGCCAGCCTATGGATAGGTGTGTTATTTTCACTGAACAGCCTACAGATGCTTAAGCAATGCTTAAATGTACAATACATCTGCCATTCCTTTCTGTGTCAGACCACCGGAGAGACAAAGGGCTCTGGGTATTTTTCTGGAGCCCTGTAGGAGGCCACAGAAGACCCAGACATCATGGAGTTAAATACCAAATTTTAAAAAGTCTTTACCTTGAGACAATATTCCATCTCAGGATATACTGAATAGTGAGTAATACCAGTGAAATGATCCTCAGACTCGAAATTTCAGCAACAGCTCATGAAGAGTGAGTAACCAAAGCTGAAATGCCCTATTAACATCATAGCTGACAAAACAACAGTAAAGCCTTTCTCTCTTTGTCTTGCATGTTCTAACTAAAACACGAACTGGCTAAGGGCACAATTCTTGAAAAAATATTACATTAGTATTTTTCTGGAGGATGCTCACTCATAAAAATGGCGTTTCCACTAAGAGGAGGAGAGTTTGGCTCCAGGAGCTGAGAAAATTTTCTACGCAGTATGAAAATTACCTTAATATATTTCACATGTTTTCTTCCTGAAAATAGGAGCCGAGTAACAGTTGTACAAATAAAATGCTATTATAATATAGTTAAATTACTAATTCATGTAAAAGTTACATTTCATGACTCTCCTGCCCCTTTATTTTTGGGAAAAAAAAGAGAGGGCAAACACATTCTTGCCTCCTCTGGATTAAAAAAGTTGCTGGCAGAAATGAAAATGCTAAGGAATGAGAGGAGAGATTTTTTTTTGACAACATTAAACAAAGCACATAAGCTTTACTGAGAGCTGCACAAAGATGCCAGAAAACCCTATAGCACATACCATTATCACTTTAATCTACCTCTCAAGTAAACTGTCAATCCCACACACTATCCAAACTTTCCATACCATCTGGCAGGAAGTTTACACAGAACCCAAGAAAATTCCTCCGATTCCAGTCTGGATGGACCTAATGCTGTGATTTGTGAGGCTGATTTAACTAAGCAATACAGTTGGATACTTCTCCCACACATAGCCTTGGCTCTTGGAGAAGACATTTGGTTTTTATTGAGAGAATGGAGAAGGGTAAACAAAAAGTATGCCTTCAGGTATTGATTCAACTATTAGAAAGCTGAATACTTGCAAACTATGTATCGGCAGAGAGCAAGAGGTTGAAGTCTGGCCCTGCTGGAAGAGATCCAGATGTTGTCTACAAGATTTACTTAGAAGGACAAATAAATTCACTAGTTTTATCGAAATGAGCTATTGCACTGTTTGCATGCTTTATAATCAAGCAATAACAATAACGAAGTTCTACAGTCAAGTAGCTCCATAATATCCTATAGCAACACCCCAGTAACTCTTCTGCATAGGGTCTGACTTCCAGTCAGGAATATGAGTTACCAGCCACACACATCTCACTCGGAGAGCTTCCTTATGACAGTGGTGATATATGGTCTCAGGATTAGTCCTTTGGCTGTTCTGTGGCTGCTGGAGATGAGAAAATATGAGCAAGCTTTCAACTCCAGAAGCGTCAAGCACGTGTACACTACGCAATAACCTGACTGGGCAGGGAAAGCCTTTTAAAATGGCTTCATGATACAAACCCAACACACTCTTACTGTGAATCGCACCGCTTCTTATCACAGTTCCCAAATTGCACATATTAAATAACTTCTGTACGGTATTATCAACAAGAAAACCACCTGAGTGAAAAGAATACTGCATGATGCATACAAACGGCATTCACTCACAGCCCCTTATCCGGCTGAAGCACTATCTGGTTGAGTAGGAATATCGTGCCTTGATCAAATATATATACCAAAAGTCAGTGTTGCTCGAGTATAAGTATTTTCTTTTTCTCTCTCTAACAGAAACACAAGAAGGGACAAACTGGTTGGGTCAAACCATGAACCTGCTGGAACCTTCACCTCCTGCCAGAACTGAGCTTCAGGGGAGTTGCTTCTGAGGGTCTGAAATAAATAGGTTTCCAGTTCTGGTTTTCTAGATGAGCCCAGACAAGAAGCACAGAAGCACCAAGAAAATGGTTGTTACCACAACATTTTCAGGCCACATTTGAAGCAAGAAAAAAAAAAATAATTTCAATTTAGAAGTATTTTTAAATAATATTACTAACCTGTTCTGTAAATTCGTAATATGCAATAGCTCAGACATGTATTCAACCTCTGGGTGCTTATTAAACAATAATGCAATCTGAAGTGTCGGGGAAAATTGGAAACTTACAGTCCCTAAAGCAAAGTTTATATCATATTTAAGACCTTTTTTTGTTAATGCAACCAGTGCATCTTCATTGCATGGTTACCCTGGGTAAGCTGTATCTGAGCCTAACCAAAATCCAGGTATTCTCCCATCACAATCTATATACTGCGACAGTATTTAAATCATAGGTGACTGAGACACCATGGCTGGGGTTCTTTACGCTCACACCCTCTTTGGCATTTGCTTAGCCAAGTTTGTCACCTGTGAGGAAACATATGCGTCTTCTGAGACACATATGGGAGAACATTGGGGAGAACATTGGAGGATTATCTGCATTCAAGTCACTTTGCCTCAAGCTTCACTACAAAATGTGTGATTTGCAGCCCAATTTAAAGAAAATCCCACTCTCATCCGACTAAGTTAATTTAACAGCCCTCCTGCTTTGAAGTTCAGACAGGCTTTTTTAATGAGGATAGAAGCAAAATGCTTGGGATAAAACTCAGATAACAGCTCCAATCAACAGGCCAGTTACAAAACACCTAAAGCCCATTTCTCCACCATTAGCAAAGCAGGAACACCACTAAACCACACCACTGATTTCACCTGGAGGGACTTGTGTGTGTCACCTACAATGCAACAGCAATTCTGACATGACAGCAGCCAGAAATACAAGGGAACTGCTAGAATTGTACATCAGAGTGCTTAAAAAAAAACCCACATAAATGCAGATACAGTAATCTAAGGCAAATACAGGCAGCTTAACGTGCAAAAGGGGAACTGGGTTGTACCAGGTGAAAAAACAGACAAGAATATTTTTAATTGCATCACTTAAATATTCAATGCAATGACCTCAAAGTGTGTTATTAACATGAATTAATTTTTCTGTTGCAGCTCTCCTTTTGTAGACATCTATTAGTATTTCCAATTTGCAAATAAGAGATGCAGATTATGAACCTGACCCAAAGAGAGCAGAAGTCTTTTCTCCGGGCCAGGAGGGCAAGCTACGTGTGATCTGCTCTGCAAGACAGAGAGAGCATCTACCAGTCTCATTTGTACACCTTCAGACTAAGAAGAAATGTTGTGCTTCCAGCTATCATGGGTTCATTTTTTATGCCTGCAACAGAAAAATACATCTGGTCATACTTCTTTGACAAAATAATAGCCAGGCAAACCAATGTGGCAAGGCCAGAAGCTATCACTTTTATTATTAAAAAGTATGTGAAGACCTAAGATCAGTCTTGGACTACTTTTGAACATTGAGGTTCAGAATTAAAACAATCCTTTACATGAATTTTATTGTCTTTCCACCTAATCATGGCTGCATGCACTTAAGACAGCAGGAGAATATGAAAGCAGCAGCTCAGGCTGCTGACTGAACTAAACTGAACTGCACATTTTTCCCACACTCGATGATTTATTAAACTAGCAAATGCCTTCTCAGCATCAAGAGACAAAGCTTTATCTGAGAAATCGCTCTAGAAAAACCACTAGGAGATCTATCAGCTGTAACACAATGGGTTAAAATTATCCATAACGGTTGCTCCACTCATTTCTACTGTTTAACATCCCCAGACACAAAAACAAAAACAAACACAAAACAAAGAACAGAAGGGTCTGAGAAGAAAATGGAAGTAGATTTGAGTTTACAATGAGTTTTGTGTTTTGCAATGGAGGTTAAAAGGAAGCCCTAAAAAGAATGGGGTGAAGAAGGCATCCACATCTTCCAGTGCAGATCAAGCTGTCCACTCAGCTCATGATTTCTACTGTTGCCAGAAAGTTAAACGTTATCATCGTTATATTGCAAACATTCCCAAGGCCCTGTATTTTCTCAAGAGTTTGGAAGCAGTATACTACATTCAGAGTATATAAATGAAGAATTCTATATAAAACTGCTCACAGTGACCAACTAATTGGCTTCTTTTTGCCCTTTGTATGAAAAATCACAAGGGGTACTAACAGAAAAAGGAGCATTGGTGCTCACATCCAGTTGATTCGTTAATTCAGCGGCATCCACAGACCCCGCTATTATTTTGTAAACTGTTACAAAGTCTTGACATTATTGATCAACATCAAGGCTGCCACCAGCTTCCATTGATTCACTATTCATGAGCTTATTACCCCCCTGATTTTTATCAACATACCATACCAAAGAAGAACACATGGCTGAAATAGCAATGAGTAAATTTTTCAGCTAGATATTTTCCTTCTGGGAAGTGATCCTTTGTAGTCTTATGCATGATAGCAAAGCTTTGTGTATTTCAAAAAAACCTAAGTATAAAGGATTTAGGCTTTCAGCTTTGTACTTCCAGCCAGTACATGAACGAGTTTTCCACATTTTCAATATGCAGTAGGAAATTTTTTCATTGACTGGTGGACAGAGATTATACAAATCTTTGCCTAGCAAACACCTTGGAGCACAAGTTGTTCTGCTCCAGTACAAATACAGGCAGAGTCAGTGTCTTCAAAGGTTACATTATGCTGACTGTAAAAAAAATGCATAGTATTGACCCATCTTCATTCTCTCAACTATTCCCCTATTAAGGAGGTTCTCTACAAGCAAAACGACTTTTTCTACTCCTAGCTTAACCTGGGCTCTGGCTGCTAAATTAGGTTTTTACTGTTTGTAAATCAGTGGTAACTTATCTATACAAAACTGGCTGAATTCCAGTTACAAACCTACTGCTCTTATACTGCCTTTCCCAGAGAAGTATTT
>KZ508858.1:16035-28155 GCA_002844005.1 Limosa lapponica baueri | reverse complement strand
GCAAAGGGGAGCTGAGAAGTACAACACCACACTCAGGAAAACGATATGAAAAGTACAAAAATAAGGAAGCCTATTATATAATATAATTGCAGTCAATTACTAAAAATAAATATTGTAAACACGAAATAACAACATCAGGTGAATCTACAGTCACTCATTTCTGCTAGCAGCTGAACAGTCTTTGGCTTTATTTAACTCCCCCTGCCCCGCGCGGAGCCAACACCTGCATTAAGATGCATTTTCTTTGCTTCAGGCCAGAAAGACTCCAGACTCGTCAGGGATGTCACAAGGTAAATAATTTGACTCGCTCCAAATTAACTTTGTGACCAGGAATCGCCTCTTTTGCCTTCAGTGACCGCTTTTCTACCGGAGCAAGCGAAATGATCTGTCAAAAGAAGGTATTTTCCACACTCTTACCTGCTGGAGGGGAGGAGGTTGTGGCGAGGTGGGGGGGCACCAAGGTTCCCCCCGTTCCAGTGGATTTTGTTGCGGTCTGGTACCTCGCCACCCCTTGTGGTGGGGACTTGTGGTTTTTGTCACTGTCTCTTACACCTGTCCCCACTCCCCTCCCACGCGCAGGACCTTTTCACCCTCTTATCTGGGTCAGACACCCTGGGCACGTTTGCATTGCCTGATAAGGGACAGGGCAGCACGGGGGCACCGACCTGTCTCGGGTCAAACCGCCTCCGAGCTGCTGCCTGGCCAGAGATCTCCGCATCTCCCATGCTCGGAGGTGCTCCTCTCAAACGTCCTGGGTGACTGAACATGATGCTTCTCCCTCCACGGCCTTTCACCCCAAGAAGGGAAGAGGCAAATTCCTCTTGCAAGGCTCAATAATTTTCTCCTTTTGTGTGTATATATATATATCTGTGTTTATTTTTGTTTTAGAAAGCAGAAGCAATAAAATCCTGTCCAAAGAGCCAACGAGGAGAGAATTGCCAGGGAGGAAAGGTCAGTGTCCCCAGCGTAGCAGCTGACACAGTGGAAGACCTGGTCTCCTGCTGCCGCTGTGGCCAGAGAACGTGCCAGCACGACACCAGGAGCGTGCAAAGAAAATGCATCCTAATGGGAACAACCCAACAAAACAAAAGCCATCCTAAATCCAAAAGCAGCGCTTCTTACTGGAAGAGAGAGACAGACTGGGCAAATCGAGG
The DNA here is from genome assembly GCA_002844005.1 of Limosa lapponica baueri. NCBI lineage: Eukaryota > Metazoa > Chordata > Aves > Charadriiformes > Scolopacidae > Limosa > Limosa lapponica. The sequence goes on along the minus strand of KZ508858.1, from coordinate 27,001 downwards.
TGCTCAGTCTGTCCATCTCTTCCTACATAGAATAGATTTCATCTTCCCTTCATATCAATAGTTATGATTTAATCTTCCCTTCTTCATTTTAAACACATTCACATAACATCCCATGGCAACATTTTGGTGTGAGGTTACAGTCCCACTGATGCGACAATCAGACTGTACAGCAAACATCTCCCATGCTCGTCCCCTTCGAGACAAAAAGGAGCACAAACTTCCCAAACTGTGGAATAAAAACCTTTCTTACGGCCGGGGCCGTATCTGCGGTCACAGGTTAACACAGGTCTCTTGTAATGCTTCAAGTATTGCTTTTTTCACCGGGAGCATTTCAGACCCTGTTTTATTCTGAATCAAAGCAAAGGGGAAGCAAAAGCTTTCGAGCCTTACAGGAGCCTGGTGGCTATCCAGGTGGGCATCCAGCTGACCGAGCCCAGCCAAAAATCCCCCCCTCACAGAACCTTTCAATCCGTATCCTCGAGCTTCGGCACGTGGCTCCCTGGCTTTGCCAGCCCCACAGAGCTGCTGCTACCACCACCCCCAGACCGGACACCGTGGGGACAGACCAAAAGCAGCTGTAGCTCCAGGTAACTTGTGCTGCCTTTATTTCCTCTCCTCCAGGAGAAGAGAAAGTGCTCAGCGACTGAATCACAGCTCCTGCGGCCGTAAAGGCACAGCCCATCCTCTGCTGCAAAGAAAGGAGGGGGAGCGAGGTTACCCTGCTCCCCCCGGCCTCGCTAACCAGGTACTTCACCACCCGCCTTTCCTTCTCACCCTTCGTGTCACCCGCTCCAACAATTTGCTGAACTGGAGCCTGAACCAGCTACAAAAGTGGGGCTGCCCCATAGTCCTGATCTTTCCCGCTCTCTCCCCCAAAACTACAGTTGTATAAAATTTAGCTCACTAACTGCTGAACACGCTAGATTTCCAAAGAGGTACAGCTGGATAAGAGTTTTAAAATGCAGCCACTACTGCAACCTTCTGCGTGGGGCAGCAGGTAAAAACACGTCTCTCAATTTTTCAGTAGGCAAGATGCTGGTCTTCTCAGGAAAGAATCACACACAACTGCTTGGTACCATGCGAGAGGATTTCTGTATCATCTTTCAAAAATTTATTTGTCATCTTCTAAAACTTCCACTAAACTTGGTTTCTTACATCGTTTCTATACACAGTCAGATTTTATTTGTTATAATTGTCTTGAGGCTTATAAAAAAATAAGCATTTAAAATGCCCAAAGAGTAATTTTGCTTTAAAATTGTGCTACTGAACCTGACGCCCAACATAGAAGAGATACTTTTGGTAATGAGGTTACCCCAAGCAGTATAAAAATATACATAAAAATAGACAAAAACTCTATCCTCCAAACTGAAGGTCTGTTCCTGGGAATTATTAATTATTTTTTCTTTTGTACATCACTGGGATTTCATTATCTTCTGCTAAATATTTACAGAAACGTACCCGCCCCCCGTCCACTTGCCTCTGCTGGCTCAGGCAGAGAACTGCAGCGCTCGGTTCATCCACGGGCTTTTCTGTTGGCAAAAAATAACGGCAGCTTCTCACCACGGCACAAAAAGTGATGCTACGGGCACCGCACCCCCCGGGAACGCTCACCCCCGGCCCCGAGGAAGCCGGAGGGAAACGAGGTGACACCGATTAACGCTGCCAACTTCATCCAACGAGCTGGGGCTGCCTGTGCCTGGCTGCCAGCCCCCGCACACCGTCCCCGGGGGACGGTGGGGTGAGGGATTTGGGCTCAGCCACAGGTCCCTGCAGAGCCCTGGGTTATTTCACCGCGTGCCCCAGTAGGAAGGCTGGGGAGGGCAGGGGGGGCAAAATAAAACCTCTCCTGAGGTTCAAAGCAGCCTAACCCTGGAAGCTTCACTGCGGCGCCCCGCTGCTCCCCAGGCGTCGTGGCCCTGGCTTTCCTGGTTTTCCTTTCGTTCTGGTGATAAATTCAGAATGCCCGAACCTCTTGTACAACTGCCCTCGGGAATTTGGGTCTCTTTCTCCAGTTTACCCCAAGAAAATTTTAAATTAAAAAAATAACACAAGAAAAAAAAAAAGAAAATAAGTACTCTGTACCATTCTTAAATGACATTAAAAGGTGGAGTCAAAACTAAGCAATCTAACCCCCCCGAGACTATGTACATAAAAAGATGTAAGATCTCTTGAAACATAAATATACAGTGTATAAATCCAGGTGTCACCTAAAAGGCTGAAGATGCAGGAACTATTTCACAGACAAAAAGCAAACCCAACTCACCGCGCCAAGTGCAGACCGACGGCCACGCCGCCCCGGTGTGCGCATCAGCAGGGGAGAGACCGCCCGCGTCCGCGCACGCCCCAGGGAAGGGTGCTAGTGGTTTCCAGGGGTGAAACACAACCGTACGTACACGCCACACTCCTACACTCTGTTTAGGGTGCGGGTGAGAGGTCGGGAAATGGGATTAGACCCTGAGTCCCCAATTATTTCCAGGCACGTGCTCTGCTGGAGCAGTTAAAGGGACCCCTCTAACTCGGATCCAGCAGGTTCTTTAATATTGCTCACCAACAGAGATACTTGGTATCTCCCAGTGCAGACCCAGAACACGCTGGTTGGAATTCTGCACCCTGTGCTTTAAGAGTTACCATGACTTTCATGGAAATAATACAGCCTTGATCAGGGTAAAAGACTAATGGAGGTCTTTAGCCCAATCTTAAAGAGGTTTGCTTTCTACAGCACGGACGCACTACAACTCCGACACACGTAAATAGGTACCGGTTACTGTAAAGTGACAATGCAGTGTCTTAATTAGTCTAGCATTATCCTTGCTGCTGTCAGGGAAGATGTGAGAGTGGTTAAGGAGACGTGGGGAGGAGAGCTGGTGTTTGACAGAGGCTGCGAGTGGGACAGGTCCAGCTCTAACTGGAAGTGTGGACAGCCTAAAGACACCTTCAGCTTTACCGGATAGGCGGTTTTATGGCATGCACTAAAACTCCTAAGACAACTCTTTATACCAAGCACACAGCATCTCCAGTCCCACGGGTGGTATCCCAAGAGAACAAGTAAAGCTAAGAGTCTGCTTGGAAGGGGAGGCCGCGTGTGTGTGTGTGTGTGTGTGTGTGTGTGTGTGTACAAGAGGGAGGGAGGGACCGGGTGGGGAAACGTCCTGTTTTGCTGAAATCAAGCTCTTCGGCAAACCTCCTTCCTTCTACCGCTGGCCGGCCTCCCGGATCCGGCAGGCCACCGCCGTGATGAGCGCTGCGCCCTTGCCGCTGCCGTCTTCCGACTGGAGAAAGGTCACTTCGCACTTTGGAGACAACTGCTTCACCGTCTCGTGCATGATGGTGGAGAAGCTGTCGGGCACAGGCGGGGAAGGAAGAGATGCTGATTTGACCTGCCTGGGGCTGAAGGTGCCAGCCCACGGGGACCAGCCCACACCTATCTGCACGGCTGCCTTCAACAGAGACCCAGGGGGCTACAGACACGGGGGGATAAAGGCGGATGGAGAGAGAGCTGCCAGGCAGGAGGCACTGGGAAGCATAAGGCTCCACGCTTCAGCCTCAGTTCACAGTTAGTATATTTAACAGAGCCGTGTTCTCCTTCCACTCAGGGCCAAACCTGGCCCCTCCTCTAGTCCCACCAAGCCCTGAGAGCACTAAAAATCCTTAATAGCCCTGACCAGCCTCCCCCAGGGGGATCTTTGGAGCTCCCCCTCCACCCATGGATCCCTGAGCCCTACTTAAGCTCAGCCCTGTGCCTTTAGTCCCTGCCTGAGCTCCATTGTCTTGGGAGCACCAGCCTTCTGCTCAGGCATAGCCATAGTTCTGCTTGGCTGTGGGCCATCTTGATCCAGATCATGGACTGATTTCTTGGTTTCGACTTGCCTCCTCCCCGTGACTTTGCCTGATGAGCTGGACTCGTGGTTGGACCTGCTCACCACTTCTGGGTCAACCAGGCCTCAGGGATTGTGGGACTGGTCCTGGTTGGTGCGAGGTCCCTGCTGTGTTACCTGTCCTGGCACCCCATCCTTTAGGGAGCAGCTGGCTCTTGCTGTGCCTTGACAGAGTTTAGACCAGTGAGCTACTGGTGGCCCTTGAGACCCTAAAGTACCTCCTCTCCAACTATGCTGAGAAGCTTTCCACACTGGCTCTTAGCACCCCAGCCTGAGATGAGCAGAGGCACCAGCATGAGCCTCCTTGGAGGACAGCCACCCTTCTACCACCCACCACCGAGAACTCACTGAGGGTGCAGCTTGTAGAGCGTCCCATCCACGCCAACTGTGACTTTGAGGAAGTCCAGCCCACGGTTCTCCCGGATCTTGTCCACCACGGCTGCCATGCCAGCCCCGCAGAGCTGAGCTGCCCGCCGGGCCACCACCGTGCACACCTCCTTCACGATGATGCTGTCGTCACATGTGGTCTCCAGGCCGAGATGCTGGAGGATGGAGCGAACCTGGAGCAGGGCCAGGCAGTCGCTGGGGAGGACAGGAGAGCCAGGGAGCATTAGGAGATGGAACAACTTGGATGTGTGGCTTCCCCTTTCTTATCTACATCCTGCAGAGCCCAGGGACTCGTGACATTGACTGGAGGGACTCTACAGCTCCTCTCTGACCTCAGCTTCCAGACCTGGATGTGGCTCTGATGTCACATCCTAATCAGTGAGGCCATTTCAGGTCAAACGCATTGATGTGGAGCATGATGACTACTGAACCCGTGACCCATCTCTGTCCAGAGCAGAGGATAAAGAAGCATCTGTGCTGCCAACCCCAGCCAGTTCCGTTGTCTCTCAACGTTGGCCCTGTCAGAACCACGTGGATTTTGCTGAGTTACCTGCATTGCACCACCCTATGTCATCCTGGCTCCAGACTGAGTGCTTGGGGCTTCTCCCACAAGACCTGGGAATGCTTTCCCCAAGCTACATCTCTGCTCTGATCTGCAGCTGTACGGCCAGAGCTGGTGCCCACCCCGCCTGTTGGACCTCACCTTTCTATCTGGGACAGGAACTTGGTCTCAAAGATCCCTCTGGTCTTCAGCCTCTCTGAGATCCGTCCCCGGAAGAGCAGACCCCGCTTGGTGAAATCCATCAGGATGTTTCGAACGATCTCCCCCAGGTACATCCCGCTGATCATCTTCTCAAACCTGGAGGGAGAGGGCAAGGCTGGGCATCAGGACAAGAAGGGTCACTGGGTCTGGATCGGGATTCCAGCTCTGCCAGATGCCTGACAATCTGGAGCAAGTCCAGCAGTGCAGTCCCCACCCTGCGGGCAGGGGACAAGGGACACATCGGTGTGTCGCAAAGCTGGACTCGTCCCCTGATGATCCACCAAGAGGCTGGTGGGACTGTTCCTGGACACCCAGCCTCATTGAGGATCCCTTCCCAGCTCCCCAAAGCCACCACACACCTTTGCTTCCCGGGGTTGAGAGACAGCTCATCCACCGCCAAGTCAAACTCTGTCCGTATGTCATCCAAGCACCCGTTGTCACCAAATGCCCCCCACTCCATGTTGACACACATCCTGCCCTCCTCCCCTTCCACCAGCTCCACGTTCCTCATCTCCTCCATGTAACAGGCATTGCTGCCTGTGCCTGCAGAGAGAGAAGCATCTTTCAATGGGGCTGTTGGAGAAGTGGGGTGCGTACGCAAGATAAAAGCCCTCAGACACCTTCTGCAGCCAGGAGCGCCCCATGGGAGCAGATGTGGGGCCGCGGGCAGAGGAACTCCATAAGAAAGTTTCAGTCCTCACCGACTATGAGCCCAACTTCACAGTACGGATCTTCGTACCCACAGGTCATCATGGTGCCAACTGTGTCATTTACCACCGCAACCACGTCCAGGTCAAATTCCTGCAGAGGGATGGGATTGTGTGGGTTATTCCTGGAGGACACAGCTTCCTACATCTGCTGCCACAACTGGGAAAGGCCCTGTCTGCTGAGCATGGGAATAGTCCAGGCACCCACGGACTCCCTGCAGCCCCACGTGTCTGCAGGTGAACACTCAAACCTCAAGACACCTCCAGCAGGACACAACTAGAGAGGAGGTGGCACGCTGGGACAACCCTGCCAGAAACAGCCCCCAGGGCAGGAGCTTTGGGTGGTCTGTGCTGAAGAAACAAGCACGGTGCTTCCCTAACCTGCAGTGAGACAAGTCTGCTCCAGCCCTGGCCAGAACCCAGCTCTTAGCTCCGGGGTCTGAAAATCCAACCTCTAGTGATGACTAAGGTGGTTGTTAAAATTCAGACAGTCATTAGCCCTGTGCTCAGCCCATTAATTTGCTTTACAGGCCAATTAAAGACGCCAAAGATGACTGGGATGTGGGAGCAAGCAACCAGCTTCTCACAGCTACGTGGACACTCACCTCTCTCCTGTGAATTGCCTCCTTCAGCAGGTTCACCACATCTTCTCCTTCGCAGCCGGTCGCCTTGAAACCTTTCGTCCACTTCAGGAGAATCCCCTGTTGTGGAAATACCCCACGGTAAACCACCCAGGCTGCTGGGTGGGAAGGCCAACAACCCCACGTCCACCAGCTCTTGGTGAGCACTGCCCAGCACGTGAAGGTCAGATCCTCACGCGTGGACAATGGCTCAACTGGGTTGTCTCCAGAGCTCGAGGGATCTGCATCTGCTTTGATGCAGAAAGGGGGCTTTTCAGAAGCACCAGCAGCTCCATGCTCCTGCCTTCCCCCTGCCCCTTCTGACCTGCCACATGGTCACTGACGCTGGTAGGTAGAGTTTCCAGCGTGCTTTGGCTTTTCAGCCAGCCCTGGGTACTGGACATGTGTGCTATGAGGTGGGTTGGGGCTTACCTCATCCAGGTTGGTCTGCTGGCAAGGGAAGGAGAATGTGAAGCCAAGCGGGAGTGATACACCCTTCATTCCCATGTATTCCAGGAAGTCGGAGATGCAGTGGACGATGTGGTCAAAGAGCTGGGTGCACAAAGCCAAAAGGAGAAGTTACCATCACAGCAAGAAACTCAGCTGGATGCCAGCCTGCCTGACCTACTGGAGATGCCAATCCACTCCCAAACCAACAGGGCTTTGAACAGCCCGGGATGCTTCTCCGCTGCACTGCATGAGGTGAGCAAGCCCAAAACACCTCCTCTTTCATCCTCTCCCCCACTGACAATGCAGTCACATCACCGAGATACCTCCACCTTGCAGGTTCTGTACTGCACCCAGAAGGGATGGAGGAGCTAGCGGGGAGGTGACCAGCTTCCCAGGGGTGACACGGGAATCCAGTCCCTCTGCGAGGTATCCCAGAGCCTGTCTGCTAGAAACACTCCCAGTCCCTGAGCACTGCCTGGAGTGGTTTGCAAAACTCTTTCCATCTGCAAATAAGACTCTGGAGGCATCTACTGCTTGTGTTGTGGTTTCTCTATCTGGGAAACCGGGATGATGCTTATCTGCCCTTGTGGAGTGTGTGGGATTCAGGAAAGGGTTCAGCGATGTCTGGGAATAACACAATTTCTAACCTAAAGAACAGTCTCAAGCTTCCTAAAGCACAAACTTGGGAGCCTTGGGCAGAACTGGCTGCTCTAAAGGCAGGAGAGCAGCAGCCTTCTCCACCCTCCTGGGTCTGCACCCTGGAAAGCAGAGCACGACAAGAAGAGCTCCTGTGGTCAGCCAGCACCGGCTGTCTGATCCACTGCCTGCCACTTCTGCTGCCACCCCAGGGAAGATGCCCCCGTTTTCCACCTCCAGCTGCCCATCCTCACCTCCTCTCCCGTCCCCTGCATGATCTCCACCGGGATGGAGTAGATCTTGTTGTGCATCTCGACGCCACGCCTCATCCCGTTCCTCACACGCACCAGCAGCACGCGGAAATTGGTACCTCCCAAGTCCAGGGCGAGGAAATCTCCTTTTTCTGAAACCCAAGAGAGAATCATCAGGAGAGAGATCCTGACAAGGGGTATTGTGAGTGTGGCACAAAGCTGATCCGAATGTGCCCTCCTCCCGGGAGAGGACCAGAAACCAAGACGTGGCTGGGAGCGGAGGTGCAGGTGCAGGTAGGAAGGTGACGGAGAGGTTTGCTACAGACTTGGGGAAATCCCAGGATTTCAAGCCAAGGGGCAGGTGTACACCCAAGCCACAGAGAACTGGGAGCACAACCCAGGACAATGGTGGTGAGACACCTGCGGTGGCAAAAACCACAGTGAAAGCCAGGCTTTGTCTTAGGTCAAGTGCAGAACGTCCTGGAGGTTCAGCCGCTTTTACCAGTATCATACTGGTGGTTAAAAAGCTTTGTGCCACTCCCTCCACAAAGAGGGAACTGGCCATGGCAAAGGTCCCAGCCCTTCCCTAGGGAGTGCAGATGCTGGGAGCAGCCATGCTGGCTCTTTGCCCGGCACAGGACAAATGTGGGCTTATACACATGGTACATCACCTGTGCCATCTGGAGTTGAGCACACATAGGTGGGCAGCATTTTCACCGTTGCCTCTTCGTGCGTCTCCTTGCCCAACCCTTTCTCCATCTCTATCCTCATCCTTTGCTTCACCTCCAGGAGCTGGTCATGGCTCAGCTTGAGCGCCTCCAAAATCTTCTGCCGTGCCTTGTGCTGGGCAGCCAGTCTGTAGGCCACCGCTGTCACCATGGCTGCCCCTTTGCCACTTCCATCTTCTGACCTCACGAAACGGATCTCGCAGTCCGGCAGCAGCTTCCGCACTGTCTTATGGAGGCGCCGGGCAAAGCTACGGAGGAGGAAAGAGGACCTGAGTATGTCACCACGGATGATGTGACCCTCTGGGGTTGTAAATGACCCTTTGGGATCCAAACGGAGGTGCCCAGAGGAATATCTGGAGATACTCTGCTTGTGCCAAGCTTTATCCGCTGCTGGCAGGAACAGATTTGTGCTCTCTCACCCTCTCTCCCCACCAGCCTTGCCTATCCCCATGGACTCACTGAGGATGCTTCTTGTAGACGGAGCCATCCACGCCGACCGTGGACCGCAGCCGGTCCACCCCCTTGTTCTCCTTGATGCGTCGCAGCACGGCTGCCAGGGTGGCCCCGCACAGGTTGGCCGAGCGGGTGGAGACAATCTGGCAGATGCGGTGGGTAGCTATACAGTCTTCATGAGATGGCTCCAGGCCCAGCTTGGTGAGGATCTCATGGGCTTTCTGCAGCCCTTCTTTCTCCCTGCACATCAAAGAACAAAAAAGGATTCATGCCTGGAAATCCAACTCTTGCCATCTGAAGTGTCCTGGTTTGCTCAGTGGATAGCTGGGTGGTGGGTCCTGTTTGCCCCCAGTACAGATGTCAGGAGGTGGGCTGGGACCCGAGGAAACCATCTGGGTCCTACTTACTTCTCAATAGCAGAGACAAATCTGGTCTCAAAGTGGCCAGTAGTGAGCAGATCTGGTGTGAGCTTTCCTCCAAACAAGAGCCCTTCCTTGGCCATCTTCACCAGGATGAGTCTGACCAGCTCTCCCATGTACATCCCGCTGATCATCTTCTCAAACCTGCCGACGGTGGAAGAACAAAATGCATTCGTTTGGCTGCGTGTGCTGTGAGGTGGCCACAGACTGATCTTAAAAACACTTGGCAGCCTTCCAGGCCCAAAAGCAATCCAGGTAATCTCTTTCCAGAGTAGTTTATCCCATCGGTGAGAAAATAAAGCCGTGTTGACATAACCATCATTCTGCAAGGAGAACTTATGGCTACCTGAAGGGGGTCTGTCGGTTTGCAGAGAGGCCCCCTAATCCCACCCATGCTGCCCCCTGGGGAATGGGAGATCTGTAGGACTTGGATGTGGACATTAGGTGGTGGTGTTTGCCTTGGCTGGTAGGTAACTCCATTGGCAGGGCAAAGAAACAGGAATCAACACATTCAAGTGAAAAGCTCCTGAGGGAAGCGGGTGCTGAGTGGTTCAGTCGGGCACACCAACCCAAATTTGTGATACAGCCCCTGTTTGCATTGGTGTAGCTGGCACAGCGGAGGACGCAGTGACCTAGTTAACTGGGACGACCTCTTCGGTCCCACTAACGCCAGCGCAATGGGAGGACAGACAATGCAGAGCAAACCCCAAGCCTGAGCCGAAGCCAAGAATCTGCTTACAATTGTTTGCCGGGGTTGAGCGAGCCCATGTCTATCTCATGGTCGAACTCCGTCCGGATGTCGTTGAGCACACCATCATCACCAAAGGCTCCCCACTCCATGTTGATGCACATCCGACCTTCGTCCCCTTCCACCAGGTCAATGTGCCTCATCTCCTCCATGTAACAGGCGTTGGTGCCGGTACCTGAACCAAGCACAGGGATGCGGTGAGAGGATGCTGCCTTTCCCATATTACCCATAATTAGGAACAGCCCCCAAAAAAACCCAGTTTGCTTTCACCATTGAAAGTGAAGATGGAAGAAAACAAACATGGGGCAATGCTGGTTTTCTAATATCACTGTCATCTTTCTTCCCCCCACCAAAAAAACCCTGAAATCTGCAAGAAATGTGATCTCCTTCTGGAGTCCATGGAGAGATGAACCCCAGTTCTCCTCCCTTGCTTCAGCTCACCGACAATGAGGCCAACTTCACAGTTATGATCATCGTAGCCGCAGGTCATCATGGTCCCAACGGTGTCATTCACCACGGCCACGATGTCAATGTCAAAGTCCTGAGATGGTGGAGAGGAGAGAGATCGAGTCAGCGTGGCTGAAACATCTCTGCTGTCACAGGGGAACCGAGGTGCGGAGCTGTAAGTGTCTTGTCCCAGGGAACCACGGGCCCCTGTCCCACCACCCCAGGAGATGACAGACCTGCCCAGCATCTTACCCCTCTTTTCTTGATGGACTTGCGCAGCAGCGACACCACGTCTTTCCCCTCCACGCTGCTGCATTTGAATCCCTTTGTCCACGTAACGAGGATGCTCTAATGGAGAAACAGCAAGAAGGCATGCTCAGAGAACAGACCCACCAAGCCATGCGTCTCCAGGGCTCCCCAGTGCCGGGAAGGGCTCACAGCACCACGGGTGAGTCCCTCCCTGTTATCAGCTTGCGAGCTGC